>NBZA01000232.1:16313-39490 GCA_003054995.1 Aleochara bilineata
GGGTTTCACTGCATCACATCATTGACGTGGTAAGTCAACTCACCAAAAATATAAATGAGCCTAAATCCGGCAAAAAGCGTCAAGCCTGCAAGTGATTGAGCCGCGCAAACAAAAAACTGAAGAAAAAGTGAGTCTTTATTAAATGACGAATTGTAAAGGAAAGGGTGACAAAAGGATCGCACAAATAACTAACCCTTGGGCGAACAATAAGATTCGGTCGGAATATTAATGAACATTTTCGGCTGTGTCTTTAAGAGTTCTTGCTTAAAAACGAGGAAAACAAACAGAAAACATCAATAATCTCTGACACCTCATTGATTGGAGGGCGCATCAGTGTTTTTGACAAGAAACCGTGTTGTGTGCGCAACGCCCGCGGTCTTAAACTCAACCGCCACACAGAAGTGTGTATACTTTACTTATTTTCGCATCGAAAAGGTTCGTTTGCTTCTGCTCCTTGCGGAAGGAAAGCAGCTTCGGGACGATTAAAACTCATTGCGAGGACAGGACTCACCGCGCAAAGTGCTTTTCCACGTTTCAAATTGTTTCCTTTTTGGTTTAAAAACACTAAACATTGATGAGAATATTGGGAACTGCACCGTATGTTATGTAGATTTTATATTCCATAAAATATACCTACATATGCATATTGTGCAATATCCTTGATAGTTTCATGGAAATGAAATGAAGTGGAATTGAAACCAAAAAATTTACATTGAAATGTATTCAATTTCATTGAAAACCGTGCAGGTTTCAATTGATTTATTAGTGTGCAGTTTGTGGTAGATAAAGTTCTCATTTTAAGTGATTTGTCGGCGTTCACAGGACGAAAAAAACCAAATCCTGACGACAAACTGCTGGATCACGCAGGTGTGGATCGACCATCACCTGAAATGGAACGTATCGGATTTCGCCGGCATCAAAGTGATCCGGATCCCGTACCACCGTGTGTGGCGGCCTGATATTATCCTCTACAACAAGTAAGCCAACCCTGGAAACTTTATATACTTACTTACTTAGCTCTAAGCTCGCAACTCTATCAAGATTAAATCCGCCTGTAGTTAGGCAACTCAAAAACCGCCTCTTATTATAAACTAACAAAGAACCAGCTCACGTTCTACGTTTTATGTTTGATTTCAAACAAGATTGATTGTAATGCCAGCAAGAAATTTGCAAATCAATGCTCGTTCGCGCATTCATTCCCTTCATTCCTTCATTCTTGTATTACTTGCTCTGCTAAATTTAGCAGAACCTCGAGGACGGGAACTAGAACGAGAATGAGAACCAGGAAAAAGGTCACGAAGCGCGCCAGAAACAGCGCAGCGAAAGGATTAATCCCGATTGTCAATCAAGAATAGAAGTCAAGGTTACGTCCTTAGTCTTCGCCGATGTGCAAACCATTGAAGTTGTGGCTGGAAATTAGCTGCCGGACGTTGTCATTCTGATTTCTTTTATTTGCAAAACTCTCGATTTTGCGACATTTTACAGTGAGTTTATACTCGGATTTCAACACATTTAAAATTCTATTAAAACCTTGTGAGTTTGCGTTTGTGTTTGCTTGCATTGAGTTTGTTTGAAATTTCAGCCTTTTTACGTGTTGTCAGTTCGCAAATTGCGGATGTTTTTAAGCCGCGTTAATACACTCTCCTTACACCGCTTTATTACTTTCGCGGGTTGAATCGATTTGCGTCGCCGAAAAAAGTGTGAATGCCGGAAACGCATTTAAAACTTTGTGCAGCGTCGAACAGCGTCGTGAATATGCTCGTGTTTATAAAAAGAGGGAAAATCTGGCTGCAAGCAGGCAACAGGCGAGTTTTATCGTCGACTGTTTGTTACCCGAGAAGCGATACTCGAAATTGCGCTTCCAGAACATAAAATCTCCTTTGGACAATCACTAATTCCCAGGAAAATGGCTTTACTTTTGCTTTTTAACAACTTTTGACTTGACTTTATTAAGAGCTGAGTGGATTTCAATTAAGACAGCGCCAGCGTCAGCGTCGTCTGTCAACTTGCTAATCAATGAATAAATTAATAGATAGGTGGATAGATACGTCCAAGGTTGTAAGGTTTAAGCAGGTTTTAGCGAGAAATGATCGGGGGCGAAATAATTTACGCGCAATGTCAAGTTTCCAATCACGTTAATGCACAGCGCCAGCGTCGAGTATCTGCAATATGCCATTGCCTATTGCCTGCATATATACTGAGAAAATTGACGCGCATAAGCATAAACTCCGGCGAAATTCCGGAACTCAGAGGCAAGCAGGTATCTCTCCACGCGCATGTTGTTTCATCGGCGCCAAATGCACATGCCAGTTGTAATATCATTATCGTCGAACAACAAACTTTGCTTGGGTAAATACCCACAACTATCTGCTACTTGGTTGTTGGGCTGCGTACCTCTATGTATATTGCATCAGTAATGGCATGTCATTGATTTAATTCCGTTTGACGTTTATGTTTAGTCAGACGCCTGAATGGTTTTAATTCACCACAGAACAAGGGCGAGATATTGCAATACTTAATGTATCGCAGATATGCAAATGTAAATACAGCGGAAAATTGCGATTTTCCCACTCACATATTGCTTGAATATTTAATATTTCCATTTGAATGGCGTGGAATGGCCAGGATACAGGAATAGCAGCTGGAAAAAGTGGAAAACCTGGCGAAACATGACATGGGAATTCAATTACTTATAATATTTTACAGTTTTTTCAGTGCTTATTAAACAAATTCATTCATTGATTGGCTGTAAGTCTATCGAAAATTAATCCAATCCATCGATAGGATTAATTAACAATACCATTTTGTAATTAAATCTGACAAAACGAATTTAATCCATTGAAAACAATGAATGAACAATGAACAAAACAATCAGAGCGCATTTGCAGCCGGTAATTTAATAATTCGCGCACAGTATAAGCCCGTGATTCCAGGGGAAATGATGAAATGCTTGCTTGATTTGTTGTGTTTTCGCATTTCAGCGCAGACCCGCAATACCAATCATCTGTGATCAATACGAACGTGATAGTCTCGCATACCGGCGAAGTGGTGTGGCTCTCGCACGGCATTTATCGCTCCTCGTGCGATATCAACGTCGAGTATTTCCCCTTTGATCTGCAGACGTGCCACATGAAATGGGCGTCTTGGACGTACGATGGATATCAGGTAAACTGCCGCAAAGTATAATATTTTCTTCATCAATGCGTAGGTCGCAATGTGCGAAATCATATACAAAGTCACATTTGCATCTGGCATTTCGTTCACATTCTCGTTCAGGTTTTTCGTTTTTTGGTGTGTCTGACAACGAGCTGTCATTTATTTTCATTCGCGGACAAAAAGAAAAAGCAGCTGCAGATGGAGATGTGAAAGCCGCCCAGCGTGCTCGGAAATCGCCGCGCCGCGTACATTTTCACTTTTGTTGTCCTTTCCAGGATCATAATTCAATGTACATTTGCATACATGCTTTATGAATTTCATTACAATTTAGGTACAAAGACCATAACGTAACACAACCCTTTCTCAGTGAAAATACATATCTATGAGCTGAGTTTTGTTGAATTTGTAAATTTGATTTAACATACATATTATTTTAATTGTTAATTAATAATAATTATTAAATAATATTGCAATTAATTCATATATAAAAGCAAAAAAGTCAAGAAAACCGTTCTCATTAAATTGTGAATACAGGCGTCCTCAAGAACTGAGTTGTCCTTGTCCTGAATATAAATGTAATCAAAATGTGTAGGGTCAGTTGCAGTCCACAATTAATTATCCAAATAATTATCAATTTATAACCACTATTTACAACACGAACAGGCGTTACAAAAATCATTAATCTTTTAAATTACTTTTAACGCTCGAGTGCAACATATAAAATGGTAGAGACTAATAAAATCACCACCAGCTGACTAATAACTACAATATTAATATTTAATTTTCTATTAAACTAATCTTTGCTCTAGAAATATATTATTTTAAGTGAGCCTGCTTTAAATAAGCTGATGAAACAGCATAAATATAACCTCAAAGACTTTAACAAATGGGTTTTCCTAAGTAACTTTTTGTAGTTTTTAGTTCTTACTGCGCCACGTCTTGCTAGAAATTATAAGAAATCTGCAAAGAATCTTTGGTGAACGGGCATAGACTTAAACAGTCATTATAAAACAATCACTCATTTTCGTAATTTTCTTGTTTGTTGCTTTTAATTAATCATCGGCGCAATTTATGCGACAGAATGGTGACCAAAATGAATAAAATTTGTAAAAAGACTGAGCACAGTGAACGTTTTAATTAAAGTGCGCATTGATCAGCCATTGCCGAAGCTGGATTCAAAAAAATACAGATAAAAACGTTCCTTGTTTGAGGGAAATTGCTTCATTTATTTTCGAATTGCGCAGGAACAATGTTACATCTATCACAATCCATTTTTTTATATGAAAAAATCATACATCCAGGGGCAAATAATCGAACAAAAAGAACTAAAACTAAACTGAATCGCATCCAAATATTACCATTCGCCAGTCAATAAATCCTCGATTTCTGCGTCTTATCGCCCTTGGCATGGGCTCAAAAACTAGTCTAGTCTAGTCGGCTGAACATAAGATGTTAGTACAAGACATAAGAAAAGATTATCCCAAGAATCAACGACAATAAAGATTACAGCTCAAGCTTATTATTACTGTGTCGTAAAGACAACTCACAGGTGGTGAGTTATTGACATTTAGTTGAATTATTTGCATGGAAATGTGCATCCGACACTAGCAGACGATTGCTTCTTCTTGCATTTGTCTTAGACGTGGGTAGAGCTTGTTCTACAAGTGCATCCGCAATGGAAGCTGCTTTTGAATTGAGAGAAAAGCCAGGATGGTTTTGCGATGCGATAAGATAAATGGCGTGCTTTTATTCGCCGACATTCGGACGGTTTAGATGCGCATTCGGTGCACTCGCAGCAGTTTGTTCGCGTCTCCGCGGGAAGATTCCCAAAGCCACATGTGCACCCTGCCACTCCGGGATAAATGCTAGGATGCCGTCGACAGGACGTCAAATGAATATGAGAACCGACAACCGACAAAAATATGAACGCGGAATTTTTGTTTCGCGTTTGACACACATGAATGTTCGCATGTATATTGCGTTGCATATATGTAACAAAATAGTGAATATATTCATATTTATTATACGGATGGAATTCTTCCATTTAGTATGGAATAAAATACCTTGGGATTGTTATTTATGCGCATCAATTTTACTCCATAAATTCCAGTTTTGTTCCTGGATTTTCATAATCATTTTGAATGCGCATTGCCAACGACAAAATACAGTTGAACGTGTTCAGCTTATCATCGACTATTGTTTATTACCCTTTTTTTATCAGTCATTATCTTATTTGCTTAAAATCGCTAATGAGATAAATATTTATTAAATTTAAACTTTTGTAAATTATTGATTGACCGAAATTTTGTTATATAGCCACTTCACTTAATGCAATAACACTTCAGAATATAAATTTCCGTCATGGATGTTGCTTGCATAAGCAAATTAGAACAATGTCAAAATTTTGTCCACTCAGCTGTAATCAGAGGGATAAAGCTCTTTAATAATACATAATTTCATGAAAATGTAGCAAAACGTACGCTTATTCTAAAAATATACATTGGAATGAACTAACAAACAGAAGTTTTACAGAAACCGTAGGTAATATTATGTAACATAATTTGATTAAACTTACAGGTTAGGAGGTAAATATTTAGGTAAATTTGATACTTTCTGTTGGATAATTAAGAGAATATTAATGTACAAATACAGGTTCATCATAAATCGTTAAAAGTACAAACCAAGACAAGACGAGACAAGACAAGACAGGACAAAAGATAACAGGAAGTAGACTAACGAGAAATTTTAATAATCTGTTTTCGCCTGCACCATCACTTATTTTCATTAACTCAGCAGGGTGTCGTCATTCACGTAGAAACTGCGTCCACAAAGCAGGACGCCAAAATGATTGGCAAAATGATTGACATTAGAATGTTTCTCTTAGGCAAGTGGCAACTTGCAAGTTGGAAATGTGTATACGCGACAGGTTTCCATTCATCATCATCGGTACCTACGCCTAATCGCAAACACTATGACTTTGTCACTTTCAATCAACGTCTACTGCAAACTCGTAGATATACCTAAGTATTTACACTAACAAGCGAAGCAAAAACACGATGAAAATCGATGAACAACGCAGGGTTTGTTTGATGTTTGATTGAACTCTTCTTACTTCATCAATTCTCCCTGACATGGATCGACTCGCAACTCATGCAAATATTCCACGCACGATTCGATGATTTTTGAATTTGGCATTTCATGGAAATACACGACTGTTTCATATTTTTATTCATCAAAGCGTAACTTGCGTCTTTCGCCTTCCGCTTGTATTGCGTCTTGAATGCTTTTCCATAATATAATAAATGTAGTTTCAGCTTAGTGGTTGACGATTTTAGTGCGTTATTATTTAAAATCCCTGTAGCATGTGATGTACTTACAGGAAACGAGCGCATATGCTTTCATATTCCTCGTTCGTCGTTCGGCGACAGGATTCTAAGCTTAAGTGAACAGATTAATTATATTATTTGCTCACAGACACAGTCGGCGTTTCTTCCTTGCCTGGCGCTCTCTTCGGATGCATACTGATGAGGAGGAGCATTGTTTGGCATGCAAAGAGAACATTTTGCGGCTAACAGCGCGACGACTGGCGTTTCGCTCACATTACGACGAATCTAAATCGAAATCTTTAGTCTCTTTGTTTCATTTCGTTCTGCAAGCTGGAGCGGAAGCATCACTGATGATGCGCAATTCATTCGCATTGATTGTGATTCATTTCGTCCCTTTCACCGTCCGTCGTGGTTTTTGATTGCAGGTGGAACTGCAGAAGCAGACCGAGGAGGGCGATATGTCGAATTATCAGCCGAACGGCGAGTTCGATCTGCTCAATTTTTACGCGGTGAAGCACATCCATGTGTACTCCTGCTGCCCAGAGCCCTACCCGGATATCACGTACAGCATCAAATTGCGACGCAGGCCCATGTTCTACGTCTTCAATCTGATTCTTCCATGTATCCTCATCAATTGCATTGGTAAGTCGTTTATTCGCATCGCGTCACATCGTGGCTGTACAAAATTGAATTCTAAGTAAAGTTCAATTGCTTGGTGAAATTATTTATTTATCATTAGGAAGTATCGAGAGATAAGAATGAGTATATAAGGTGAAACCTCAGAGACATTCCCAGCGACGGTTAATCAAGTTTAAATTGAAGTCACCATGAAGGGAATAATTTTCTTCTGTCTTTTTGTTGCATCAATGGCTGGTTCTTCAGCCGGTGGTAGATATTTTTGAACTTTTAAATTAATTTTACCTTATTTTTGATTCGATTTGATTTATAGATGCAGTCATTAGCTTTTCAACCCTTTCGGGAACTAAAGACCCTTTCCATTCGACATATGTGCTGGCACAAGAAGGCAACTCTTTGTTCCAAGTTATGAGAGGGTTGGCGTTGATTAATCCCGAGCGTTTCCACTTTGAAGCCACCTGGCATTCAGAGTACGGACATCAGATCCACACCATCGGTGATCTGACCAACAACCCGCAGGAAAGAGTCGCGTGGCAGTTGTACATTCTAGACGAATTCCCAAGTATTGCAGTTCCTGATGACAGATATCGGGCATCAGTTGGTGTCGATGATATCTACGTGCAAAATGGCAAACATTATTTGTTTATTTATCTAGAAACTCATACAAAAGTCTTAAAAAATTAAATAAATTTAGTAGATGATTAACTCATACTTAAAATTATTATCTTTGATCTTTAATCACTTTAATCACTTTGCTGCAATTAACATTTTTGTTCAGACTTATCTCTCCCGTGACGAATTTTGATTGTTCTCTTTTTTAGGTTTTAAATATTAAAACGCATGCAAATTAGGACTCTTTTCAGGTCTTTATTATGCAAATTTACATTCTCACTGCCTTTTTAAATATTTTCTCTTATTTTCATGTTTCTACATACTGAGGACTTGCTTTTGTTCTTGCATTTTCTCTAATTTTCCTAACATTTTTAAGCATTTACTTAATGTCGGAATAAATTATCGGAAATTGGCGTTTTCTATGTGTTTTAAGGCTTTGTGTGCGGTGATATATCATGGCAAGCACCTCATCAAAAGTTTTGTTACAGCATTACTGGTGTTCTACGTGCCGTCCGAGTCTGGCGAGAAAGTGACTCTCGGCATAAGTGCGCTGCTCTCGATGACCGTCTTCTTGATGACCATTCGGGAAACTTTACCACCGACCGAGAAAACACCTTTAATCAGTGAGTATATTCATCCGCAATACACAGAAAAACACATTCTTGAAGTACTCGTAAGTTTTACTGATTGTAAAATTACTGCAGTTTTAGAAGCGGAAATAACATGAAAATAAACGGTCAACCGCAAATATAATTACACTGCATTCTTACATTCTTGTTAACTCAGTGGAACCTTCTTAAATCTGGAGTATGTTTCGAGAAGATTCTTCTGAGAAAACAAGAAAAACCATGAAGAATACACGCAGGATAATACAAAACGCTGATGCTCTTGATAGGATCTTAAAGAGCTTTATAATATTCTAATATGCGACGCATTATATCCTTACTGGTTGTGTTATTATACACTCCTTTGACCAGGCTGCTTGCAGCAATACATGCTGTAGTTTCCACACAACACCGTTTCTTTCTTCGCATTTCTTTCAAGTTGTGTCGAGAAAATTGACGTCACTTTTCTAACAAAGCGACTTTGCGTCAGACGCAAACTTGACTGATAAGAAGAATTACGAAATGATGATGCATTATATTTTCATAAATCATGCCTAAACTTTTTAAACAACCTGAAAATAAACAAACCCTGCAACTTTACCAAGACCGGCCTGAAATAAAATATTACTAACGAGTAGTTGCTTAAACTTGTCTTGACTTGGATGCAAGGAAAGTTTGGCACAAATCGACAAAAGCATACAATAGGTACTCGTAGGCGAAGCATTTGTATCGGAAGCCTTCGGGGAGTTTGCCTAAGCGCTAATTTAATTAGAGCGCCGAAAAAACATTGCATTTCGCTGCGTCCGCATTAGAGACACGTGTATTTTAAGTTAAGCCACGCTGGATGCTGGAGTTTGCGTGCTCTTGATGGAAATTGCCCCGGGCAATAAGAAAGAAGGCAAAAAGTGCTCGAATTAAAACGTTTCTGTCCGTCTGACAGCATTTACAGGTACGTGCAGGTGGGAGAAAACCACTCAACATGTTTTTCTAGGACGACTTTACCTTTTCTCTGTAAAAAACTGTGTTTGTTAGGCAAAAAACCAAAAAACTTCGAATTGTGTGATGATATGTGGTTTGCCTAAGAAACCCATCATTAATTAGTGAGCTGATTAAGTTATTAACTAGGGTAGGTTTTAATAGCCCTGCTTAAAATTCATGAAATTGTAATTGATTATTAGCCCAATAACCCAATCAAGTTTAAACTAATAGTTTCTTTGTCGACTGTCTGCTTTGATGCTTGTGTCTTCCTCCTGAGGGAATAATTTGCAGAATCAAGCAAATTAAAGCGCCCGTAGGGGAATTCTTTCTATGCGTACTTCTTTTGATCCTTGAGTTGAAGAATTTTGCCGATTCAGGTAGAACTCTGAACTGAAAAAAATGTTCTAACTTTGAAGTTAAAGCGAAGACGTGCATTGCAAATTGTTTACTCTGCGTTAACAAATTGGCCCATCATGGCCCATGAGCCTGCGCTTTTAGAGTTGTGGTTTGAAATTGAATTCAATCTGCGTCGGTTTAGTGCCAAATCAAAATCAAAATTGGCATGTAAATTATGTCGCAGCTTTGCAGATGTCACTCTCGTAGTTTGCATATAAATGAATGAAATTAATTTGTGTGTGCGTCCTAAATTCTTCATTATTTATGATATGATATCATATGGATATGAAGTAGGAGAATGAAGACATTAAGAAACATGAAAAAAATTCCATTAAGATTAAGAGCGACAAAAAGGGCGACGCATTTCGCGTCATTTTCAACATATAAAAGTAACACGCGTTGCTTTATTCGCTGCTCGTCTACTCGTTTCGCCTGCATGTCGAGAACTTGACGGAAAAAGAGCTGATATAATCCCTTATTGCATCTCCTCTGAACCTCTTTTCCATACGAATGCATGTACACACATCCGGCCCATTTTGTCACATCACACGTCGTCAGCCAGTTGTCACATTACCACAGGGATCTCTGCATAATTCATTGAGGTTCTAATAATGTCTACTCGTAATGTTTTCCAATGAGAAGCATAACATCACAGAAATATTAAATCTGCAGGAAAGGTTCACATGTGTACAAAGTAATATAATAAATTTCTTTTTTGCAGGCTTGTATTACGGAACAAGCATATGTCTGGTCACGTTCGCCTCCGGCCTCTCAGTGGTAACGCTAAATATTTACCATCGCGGGGTACGCGGTGCCGCCGTCCCCGAGATAATACGGACGGTCGTCTTGGAGCGCTTGTCTCGCATGATCTTTATGCGCTTCGAGATGACCCAAATCACCCAGAATCTCCCCAACCGGACGGCTAATAAAGTAAGTTATCCTTCTTGTAATTCTTTTTTATTTTATATTCACATTGAATTTTTCAATTGAAATTCAATTTTTTTTTGAATTTTTGAAGGGTATTTGATGTCTGAGATTAATTAAACGTGTAATTAAACATCACACACTCCTAATTGATATTACAAGCTTGCTAATTGGCCCAGTTGTACCTAATTACGGAGAATATATTGTACATATGCGAAGGTCTAAGGGTGAAACCCATAAAGCTCTTTGCAAACTGATTTTGTATCAAATAATGTTTCAATGTTTCAAAGAAAATTGAAAATTCCTCAGTGATGAGAAGCCATAGAGGTTTAATTTTCTTTTGAAGCCTCTTTCTTTTGAGATTTATCAATCTCGCATCATTGAATGCAGATAAAAACTTATCGTCAAGGACAACGTCTTGGAACTGATGGAAACTTCACAGATAAATAGATTAATTGTTCATTAAACTTCGGTAATTACACGACGCGCATTGTTTGCATTGCAAACAAAGGTAACACTTTCCAAACACGACCGATCGAATGAACGTAAAACGCCGACGAAAAGTGGCAAGTAAACACGACGACGACGACGACGGGACGCTTAAACGCATTTTTGCCCAGAGCGCGTGCACCGCTTAATATTATTACGTCCAGCAGGAGTGCTCCCTCGCATCCTATTTCGCAGGCGCATCTCCACGTTTGGTTAATTAAGAATTAAATGGAAGATAGCGGGTTTAATTGTTCAGAAGCAACGTTAAAGCGACGCTCAGCGCCTCTGGCGTCGCGCTAAAGTAAAGTAACTCATGAATAAACATGCAAATGCTTCACACTCATGTCGAGACACAATTCTCGCAATTAAACCACGAATAAACTCGCTGCATGTTTGCTAATTATCAGTCGGCAGCGCCAAGAGTGAGATTTTTATTGTTTAACAGCGAATTAATTTGTTTATTTTCAGCCTTCTTATCTATTTGTAACGAATATTGACATACATTTTAGATTGGGCTGCTTTCATGTCATTGACGTACTCCATAAATTGAATCATGAAATCACCAGGTGGTAACATCGGGGGCATTTTGTTAGAGTCGATGCCCGTTATTGCGAAAAGATAATAACCCTTAAAGAAAATAATCAAAAATCGTTTGTTTTTCATTCGTTATTTGCTCACCGGTTTCACAGGACAATCAGTCCAGTTCCCTGAGGTTTTCATAGCGGACATGCCGTAGTAATTATATTTTATTGCACTGCAAAGATCCACTCTTCCTTGAACAGCCATCTGCTTATAGACTTGCTGAGATTTCACAAACAAAATGTACGCGGTCTGCATTGACTTGGCTTCTTGCATCACGCGCCTGGCAGAGTTAAAAATTATCACATTTCTATTAACACGAGTGGCATTCATGTAACAGTCGGTGTAGAAGGCAGGGTTACATTCGTCATTCATCATACGTGTGATTGTCATTACAAATTTATTTTGATTGAACTAGAAACAGTCAAAAACAAGTTAATTTTCTTGTCTTAAGTTAAGTTTCTTGTCTTACATCATGTGCTGAAAGTTTATAACAATGCACAAGCAAAATTGTGAACTTAAATAGAAAACTTTTCACTTTATGCATGTTTTGTTTGCTTGCTGAAATATTATTAAAACACAAAAAGAATGCTCAAAACTATTGGTTTATTTGTGCATTCAATTACATTAATGAATATTACTGTAATTTTGACTTGTAACGGATATTCACATAAATTTTTAAATCAGATGCTTTGATGTCATTTACGTAATCAGTTAATGTAAGCATGAAATCACCGGGTAATAGAAGAGGTGGCATTTTGTCCGAGTCCAAATACGCATTATTGAGAACATAATAACCCTGAAATTAATTAATTACATTGAATTGTTAATTATTAAAGCAAATTAGGTACCGGTTTTAAAGGACAAGTAAAGTTTCCATGCGTTCTCAAGAAGGACAAGCCAAAGTAATTGTGTTTCATTGCACTACACATGTCGACGTTTCCTTGAACAGCCATCTGCTTGTAGACTTGCTGGGATTTAATGAACAAGACGTACGCCATTTGCCAGGTTTTCATTTCTTGTAGGATCTTCCTGCTCATGTTAAACGTGGTCAGAGTGCGATTGTATCTTGTCGAATTTGTGTAACAATCGGCAAGAATATCAGGATTGCAGCTTTCAGTAATAAGACGACTGCCCGTCATTATGAATTGTTTCTGATTGAACTACAATGTTAAGAAGTTAGGCAAACTTTCAGTAGTTTTTGACTATTTTTTTTACATTATCAGCCATTGTTGAATTGTATTTAAAATACAAGAGTAGAAGGACTAAACTTATGATATAATGAGTGTTATTCTTCATGACTGGAAAAATACTGGACTTTACTTTGTTCTTGTTGTTTATATGTTTGTTTATTAATCCAGGATGTACTTAAATTAATTAATCTACATAACATGAATTGCATTTGACATTAGTTTATTTATTTATTCGATTTTCAAGGCATATATAATTACGTTTAATATTCTAATTTGTAATTTAAATTAGCAATAGAATTTCAGTAATATTTTGGTTAAATTATTGATCAAATTCAAATTATGCACGTTTAGTTGGATAGACTATCTGAATATATGCAGTTATTTTGGCAAGTTCAATATTTTTCATATAATAATCCACTTTAAACATGTATTCTCCTGCAGGAATCAATGGTGGAAATTTCTTAGCACTCATTTGAAAATTTAGCACGGCATAAGTACCCTGAAACATGGTTAATCTTTGGTTACATATCACAAGTTTATTTATTAAATTCAGTTTAATTTTACTGGTTTTATAGGGCAATTTGTCAAATTCCCAATAGTTGTAGCAGCTGCCAGACCATACCAATCATTCTTGATCGCTACGCACATTTCGAGCAGCCCTTGAATCGGAGATAGTTTATAATCCTGTCCGTATTTATTCCACACGTTATAGTGCGCCATAATAGAAGGTATTTCTTGGAGCACTGTTGCTCCCACGCTGTGGGCAATCGCAGTGCGATTAAACTTCTTCGTCTCGAGGAAAGAATTAGCAAAGAAATCTTTATTATAGTCGTCAAGTATGAAACGATGGCCGATAATAGTATACTTGTTTTGCGAGAACTAAAAGCAATATTTTCATATGAGAAGCACCACAACAACAACCGTTTTCTATACTTTACATTCTGACTAAACGATGCATTTATGCCGCAGTAAAGCGCCAAGATAGAAATACGGATAAAATGAGCATAAAGGTAACGCGTCATACTGGAAAACTTTCATAACAATAATGCTTTAGAATAATAAATAGTCAAAGGTTTACCTAAATTATAACCGGAAAGTATAATTGCCAAATGCGAGTTTTATTAATAAACAAAGCATTTCAATTTTAAACTGAGCGTAGGTACCCGAAAATCCCATTAATATTGCAGACCTCGGTATGAAATATTTGATTACTTGGCGTTTTCAGGAAATCAATCCACAGACTGGCACCAGATTAGACAGTCCGTGGCCATGGACGGATAAAGTGCCCAACGAAGACGGCTACTACTTGCAGCATCGCCACCAACAGCGCTCCCCGAGGTTTCTTCCCAGGAATCGTGCCGAGAATCTCGGTGAGTCAAATGCAATTTTAATTATATAACTTTTCCCTGAATCTGAGCCCACGCATATTCATTTGCATCCTGCGAAAAAGTTATCATTCCGTTATTTCGTTACAAAATAAAGCACTTTGCATTTGTTTGTAACTTTTTTATAACGTGAACGTGGAATATAAAGTTTCGCAAGTGAAAAGCTTGCAAATTGCAATATAAAATCAAGGTTGCATCTAGTCCAATAATTTATTATCCATATTGAGAAGAAGCATTATTGTCGACGTTCCAAGAGCAGCTTCCCATTGTTTTCATTGACAGCCCGACATCATCACATCATCACAAAAAAGAAGAAAAATACAACGATGACCGATATGTGCTGTGCTATCCAACATTTCCAACAGCACGTTTTCAATATCATGGCATGCTTTCATTTCGAATATTACAAATCCTCGCTATTGTGCGAACATCTCCGTCAGCTCGTCGCTAGTTCATAATTGATTGTTTGGGTCTGTTTGTTGTAGATGCGTTTGAAAATCAAATAATGCGCATTCTGAACAAAGTGCACGCGAGCATAGACAGGAACGAAACACGCCTGACGGAGCAGGAGCGGCGCGAGCTCATCGAGATGGAGTGGAAGCAGACGTCGATTATCCTGGACCGTTTGCTCCTGTGCATCTTCGTGATTATCACGATCATCTCGACGACGACGATACTATGCCGGAGCCCGGTGGATACCGGGGATCCGGAGTGACTTCGACCCAGCGCACTTATTGTTGTTTATATTGTATACCAAGATGATAAACAACGCACACTTTACGAAAATCTCTTCATGTAAAAAATACTCAATACAACTAGAAGTTCAGCTAGATTTAAATTTTAAACTTAAGTTATGATAAATTAAACTTAAGAAAGGGGAAACGCATCAATTACAATTCATATTAATTACAATTAATGTACATTAATTGTAACAATTGTACATGCTATAAAGCAGAGTTAATTATAAGAGTTAAACAAACAGTAATTAAAAATAAATAATAGATGGTTCTACGTAATGTTTTTGTTTCATTTAATGTACTAACCCTTTAGGATATAACTGTTGGATTATTTATTTGGGATGAATTTACAAAATTATAACAAATTCCAGCCTTTTTAAAGTTCGAGCGTATTATCCATTTCGGAAAGCGTGCAGCTTCACATGTTTTATACCATTCAGTTCATAATGTCATATAAAAATAGTTAAGAATTATCCATTTCAAACGCAACAAACACGCTAACTTTTTATCTCTGGACGTTTTGCTACTTTTTTGTTTGTTTGTTAACATGTTCCCATCACTTTAACCTCTGATTTTGGTTTCTAGTGCAAGGACTATCATAAGAATATTCAGTTTAATACTGATAATAAATGACTATACGTTAGATTACAATTGCTAGAAATATATTCCATAAATATAAATTTAATCCACTGCATAAAAGCCTCAAAAGCTACAAAAGACAATTGCCGCTTTAATCTGTATAATCGTACAAAACTTTCCACATTTTCCCCTTCATTTCTATATAGGAACCCTTCCTTTACTCGCTCGCTTTCCATTTCAATTCAACCGCGCTCACCTAGCGCACTCCTGACTACAATATAGGCCTCTTCTGTGATGTTACTTTCAGTTCGTATTCACGTTCCGCAAGTGCTTCGTTTCCAAAGAACAAGGGCATTAATTAGGAAACCATCAAACTTCACCGCCAACAAGAACTTGCTTTGACTGTGAAACGAACTTATCACGTTTGTAATTATGTTTCAATCACTGACTGCTCAAATCATTGTTATGAACATAAAGTTTTGTTAGCTAAATATTATCACTTGTAGAATGTACATGCAGAGAAACGAATACGCAAATAGCTGAATTTCAATAGATGTACAAAGACGGTTAAATAGTACACTTACTATCTAAGAAGATTATAAATATCAACATTGTTTATCTTTATAGAATGTTGAACACTATCAGACTAGCTTTATAAGAGATTTGTAACTTTTGTTGATACAAATGTCTAAATATTTCGTATGTAATCCTTACTTAAATGTTTTGGTTTGCATTATTAGTGTGCGAACTAAAACAAAGATGTGTTGGCCTCACTACGCACGTAAAAAATGTGATGTGAAACAACATAAAGCGCAACCATCATACATAATTCATGAGATACAACATATAAATTGTCAACGTCTGCCAAAACTTCTTATTTTACTTTTGTTATTGTCCGCTTATTGATAATTTTATAAATAAATCTAGGCACCCAACTGAATACTAAAGCTACAAAAATGTGACTCCAAATTCAATCTATAAAGCTGATTATTTTCATGTGATGATGAAATTTCAGTTACTTATTTCACTATTCGTCTTGCTAGTTACTAATTGTAAGTGATTGTAAGCTAGTTTTTTTAAATGATAACTTGAACTATTTTGCACAGCTGATGGTTTTGGTTTAATAAGGACTTGATCACAAACTGGGTTAGAATAGTTAGGAAAATGATGATACTTTCGGTGAGAGAGGAGGTAGGGAATCCAAATCAAGCAGATCGCGGATTTTCATTGCACAAATTCTCGAAGCTTCATATGCCTCTTTTGACACCTGCAAAAATACAAACACCAATCATATAATCACATTCGTGCAACCTACAACTGTACGGAAATGAAATACCAGAGAAAAGTTTAAGAATCCGTGTGGCAGTCCCTTCAGGATCGTAAGGTCAATCGGGTTGCCGAGACTTTTAAGTTTCCTGGCGAAAGATACGCAGTCATCTAAACAAGGATCCAGCTGCACAGTCTGTGTAAATAAACCACATGATAACCAATCGCATTAGCATGACGTGACCGCTGAACTTACGAGAATGTGAGTATTCGGAAACTGTCGCAATGCATCATCACTCGCAAAATATGGACTGATATAAGGGTCAGACGGTATTTGAAAATTCAGTTCGTCGAGGAGATTCGTATCCCTTTCAGCGTCGATATACTGCGCCGCTGGTGAGGTCGGACGAAGATGAACAAAGCTAGACATTTTTCCTTTCCACTTGCTCATAAAGTTCGAGACTTTGCTCTGCATCGTCGAATTAAAAAACGTATCCGACTCGATCGTCTGCAGCTTATCATCCGACGTAATCACCGCAATCTTTGTACCGTCCGTGTCAGTATCTGAGTCTATGAATGAGACATCAAAATCAACCAACAATAAAGCCAATGAAACAAACATTGATATTATTACCCAACACAAACTTGTCGAGCAAATCGAAGCGTTGACTGGTTTCCGGCTCGGAAGTCTGTTCGTTATCTTGATTGCCATCTCTATGCTCGTCCGTTTGCGATGTCAGTGACCCGTACGTGAGAGTATCCGACATTTCAGACGTGGGTGATTTGTGTGCTTGCAACTCGACCAAATCAGATTCACTAATTTCCTCAAAGCTTTCCGTATCCGGCGAGACAGCCCTTCCGTGACCATTCAGTCCGTTTGTTTCAGGCGGACCGAAGTACGCTTTCATACACCGCGCGAGAAAGCCGAAGGGCAAAAGTGGGTCCATTTTGCTGAGCAAACGAGCCGGGGATGGAATGAAATTCATCAACATTGGTACATACGCCAAGAACAATCCGTACGGTTTAGGGATGCCCAAATCTATACATTTCAACGTCATTGCGCTTAAAAGATTCGCCCCGGCCGAATCGCCTGCAACCACAATTCGCTCCCCAGTGCTGCCCAACAATGCGCAGTTCTTTAAAGCCCAACAATATGCATATAAGACATCCTCCAGCGCCCGAGGGTACGGCGCAGCGGGCGCTAAACTGTAGTCAATGCTCAATATCGGCACGTCAAGCTCCTTGGCCCACTGCCGCAAGTATGACTCGTGAGATTTGGAACTTTGCGCGACGAACCCACCCCCGTGGCAGTGAATGAGTAAACCGCGACTTGGCGGCGCCATTTTACCGCTCTGACCTTCGCCAACCATTCCTTCGCGCACCGCATGGCTGATAAGACGCACAAGCACTGGCTTTGAACCCAAATGCGCGGATGGTATGGGCACGTCGATCTCTCTATCGCCAACCTTGACTGATAGTTGCTCGGTCGGAATGCTAATAACCTTGCATATTGCTACGCTTTGCGCCACAACCGAGGGCAAATATTGCATCAATTCGCTCTCGGCAAGGAACCAGAAGGCTTTGCAGAAGTTCACGTCGCAATTCTTGGAGATGTTCACCACGCGCTTGGCGCGCTGCTCCGGATCGGATACATATTTGGTGGTTGTTAGAAATGAGTTTCGAGCTTTGGAGAATATCGATCCGTCGTTGTAAAACGCCTCGGAGAATATCACCATGGATAATGTGATAAACCGTAATGGACTGCGCATTGACTCATGAAACTATAAAAAAGTTGAACTGTTAATAATCTAGAAATTATTGAGACATATAAAAAAATATCAAAGTCGATTGTGACGTCTGCTTGACCATGAAACACACGCGAAGCGCATGGACATGTCTGCTAATGTTTGCACAGTGACATAATTGAATGCCAATTAGTTGGATATTAATTACCAGCCGTAAAGATGTTTACCTGAAAGCCTAGCGGCCTCCCGTAAAAACAATATTGATTCACATTATCTGTGTGCGCAATCAATTCCAGTGGCGTCGCATGTTCCGTTGCAAATAAACTTCCTGGTTTGCTCCATTTCATAATAACTTCCAAATGCTCCATACATGTATGCAGACTTGCGAATAACTGTGCGCATGCCTCCACCTCCCTTGAAAACAAACAAATTTGTTATGAACATGTAGTTTCCTACCGGATAAAAAGAACAATAATATTTGTAGCGTAAATAATTCAGCAATTGATTGATAAGCAATGCTCAGATAATAATTGACCTCTCAAATACACGAACAGATATAGATTATTTTTAAACCACAACCAAGTGCTGCCAAAGTTTAAAACCTACTTGGTGTTTGTAGACTTTCGAAAGAGCACACTTTCGCGTTTGAGACACACTTTCTTATTCACGTGCATTCCATGCTGCAAAGCCGACTGCACAATAGCAATGAAGCTGCGATATCCATTACCAGGGACGTCTTCGGAGAAGTCGAACTCGTGGACCTTGTCCTGTAACTTCTGCATCAAGGGCCAAATCCTGTCAACATCATCCCGCATCGCCAGGAACGAGATGTGGAGACGCTGCCCGTTCTCCGACTGGTCATTGCCGAAATAGGTGGCATTGTTCGAGCACAAGTCCTTAAATGCCTCGATACTTATCTCGGGGGACGGATTTACGTCTTTGCCATTACAACCCACCCCTGCAGTGCCGTTTTGCGTTGTGGTTGTTTCTTTGGCGGCGCCGTTCCTCTTCGGCGACTCGGACATCCTCACGGGAGCTGCGGTGAAGCGTCACTGATGGATTAATACACGCTGCACATCGTTATTAAGTCAACTACTAGTAATTTGCCCCGAAACACACATCTGCCGCTAGTTTTCGTAACAATAACAAATACTAGCGTGCTCACTGCTGCACATCGAATCAGATGGCAAGTGTAAACTAATCGGACGTTCCAAGCGTGCGCACGAGTTCTAGTTGGTGTTTTTATGGTTGCCTACAGTTTTTGAAATTTAAAATATAATAAACCATAATAAAATAAATAATAAGCTTACATTTTACCATTCTCAATGCCTTTTTAATTTAACTTTTAAATTTATATTAAATTTGAATGTAAAATTTTTTTTTTATCTATAAATTCTTTATTGGCATACCTTACAATTTCTACGTTCTAACTACAATGTTAACTACAATGTTAACAATGTTAAATATTTATTTCAATTTTAATATATTAGATAAGACAACAGTTTTGTTATATAAACAACTTTCAAAGTTATAACAGCAACTATAACTTAACAGTAGTAATAACAAACTAATCGTAATTATGTTGCGACTTATTTTTCTTGTCGTACTTTTGCAGCTTAATTTGCAAACTGTTTTCAGTTTAAATTTAGTTTTGCCAGGTGAGTACTAAACTTATGAGTTTATAAAACATATCCAAACCTTAAACTATATGTACAGGTACTAAGTGGTGCGGATCCGGCGATATTGCTGGTAGCGATGACGACCTAGGAATTTTCAACGATACGGATGCTTGCTGCAGAGCTCAAGATAATTGTCAGGTAGATTTGGTACCTGGAGAGACCAAAAACAAACTAAAAAACGGCGGATGGTTTACACGGTATACATATTTAAGTAATAACACTTAACATTTAGCTTTGTTTAACGTTTTAATCTTTGTTTCATATTGATAGTTCTGCATGCGCTTGCGATCAATCATTCTACAATTGTCTAAAGAGAGCAAGTAGTATACCTTCAAGTCTAATTGGTATATTTTATTTCAATGTATTGAACCTACCTTGTATCCAAGTTGGTCCAGAAGAGACAGATGATTGGACTTGGGGACATAGTCCTAGATGGTAATTTGTTGTAAATGCAATAAACCAATTATAACGTGATAATATCAGTATTTTTATTAAACTTTATTACATTTTATCATAGTCCACTGTAGGCAACTGATCGCAGAGTAAATTTTTAATGATATTGAGTCAAAACAATAACATATGAAATAACCATAGTAATAGTTGGCAGAATCATAGCATAATTGATTTGAAACCAGTCATTCGCTGTAAACTTCGGCTGAGTAATGGTCATTTCAAGCGCCAAGTTATTCAAATCATTTCTGTACTTTTCGCCAACATGGTTCATGATTTGGTAGCAGTTGTACGGCATTTGGTCGAACTCCTTCGACACCAATTCACAAGCATGAAATACATTGCGCAACGTCAACTGAAACTCGAAGATTTCTAATCGAGGAGCTTTGCATTTGATATACATACTTACAACTGGAGATAAAAACCAAAATAGTACGAGCAGATAGACAGTTGACGTGGGAGTTGCACGCCTTCGATGTCCTTCGACGAATGCAGCCGCGTAGTCCAAAGGCACCAGAATGTTAATGATCAAGAAAGCGTACACCCAAAGATAGTAAATCCCAAACACGTTGTTGAATTTTCGAATAATATACGACAGTTTCCGAAAGGACTGTATGACGTCTTGCAGACCTCCAGCGATGTCGCCAGAGGCCTTCGAAACTTCTGTGCCAAAGACGACCATCAGGCGTAAACTGCACAAGCGTTCGTTTAACCGCTGCACGAGTCCTTTCATCATCAGGACGTAGTTATTCAGGACCATAGTTGAGAGTAAGACGTGATAGTTCATTATTTGCTGTGGGATGTAATAATAACATAAATGACGTGGCGCTATGACACCAAGAAGCCCAATGTGATACACGTTGTACAAGATCCACAGTAAATGTGACAAATAATGAAACCCATTGGTTGATCTTCGTTTGCCAAGCTTATATTCAACTTGCATTTGTTCCATGTAGCTCAAAATCACATGTAGATCATTAAAGCTGCTTATATTTGATATGAAAGTTATTTTTGCACAGCAAATCAGAGCAATTATATCTGAAGTTCGTTGCAGAATCAAGGTAGTGGTTTCTGTTATGCGAAACACACTGAAAGTTGAGTAAAATTTCAAACTTGTTAGGATTAGATGAAGAATTAATATAGAAGTTATGTGAACAAGTCTCCAGCTTTTTTTGGAGGTTTTAGTCAATGGTATTGTGGCGAATATTTTAGCCCAGAGTAGAAAATATTTGGCTGATTTCAACGTGATGTACGTAGCACTCATTTTCGGGTGTTTATAAACTATGTCAAAGTCAGCAACAGTTGATTAGGTTGAATTTCCATAATTACTTTGTTTTTCTAGTTAATTATTAAACTATTGTGAGTGATTAGTTAGAACAAAAATGTACACTTTATAAATATTAATTTTGTCACTTTACAATATGCATAACAATTGTTATTAACTATTAACTATTATTTCTTTAAGGTATGGTAAGTAGACTTTATGAAGACCAAATGGCTTAAGAGTCATTGACATTCAGAAAAGTTAAAGACCCTTTAACGTTCTCACTTCTTAGAGTTCACAACAAATTCCAAACCGAAAATACTCTCGGATGCAATGACTCGAGAAAAGAGAAATTAGATAGTCTATTGACCTATCTTTATTGAACTTTCTACGCGTAGAAACGAGTTGCCTTGATGATGGTTGTTGCCCTAAGATTTGTCCTTGCACTCGATGGGAAAACCAGCAACAAGAGCTTACAAACTTTCTTGGTGTCATTCACTCTTTAAACTTTTTCAAACTTCATGCAGAGTTCTAAAAATTCATTACAGAAAGCGATAGTTTCTTATATAAATATGTACTAAAAACATGGTAAAAACAAATGATAAATATTTAATCTATTAGTGCTAGAAACAATTCATGAGTGATATACATATATTTAAGGTCAGGGACAAATGTTTATGGAGGAATAAAAATAATCAAATATATTGCTTTCTTCAGATGAAGTGTATTAAAGCTAGTTGATAAGATTTTTTATGGTATTTGTGTAGGTTTAGATGCATAGGCATTTCATCTTATGTGGGAGTGAATAGCAGAAAGCAAAGTTTATTTAATTAAAGTAACATATGCAGGTGTTACCTTTCCTCAAGAAAAGAAACTCTGACAAAAAACATTATTACTTGAGCATCATTAAGATCTCAGCTCAGCTCAGCGCACTGCAGTGCACGCACTGACTGACTCGTTCTTCTTCTTCGCATTATTCCAACCCGCAGCAGCAGACGCACCCGGCAAGGCACGTCAATCCCACGAAATTTGGTGGTAGGCTAGGTTAGTTATGAAACCCTTTTTTTGATTCTTGAATTCTTGTTCTTTTTAGGGTTTCGTTATTCTCTTCTTTGTAGTATTCCATCGCGCGCCATCACATTAGTATTCATCTCTAACCATCATCATCTCACATGTCG
>NBZA01000232.1:51047-64931 GCA_003054995.1 Aleochara bilineata
GCGACATCAGTCGTCCTTGCCGTGCGTCGAAGAGGACGAAGAGTTCTAGAGTGTTCCCTGGCATAGGCTGTGCAGAAACGTTGCACAGCTCTTGGATAAGATTGTGATCGAGAAGGAAACCGATCGGCAGTTCCTTGGAGGATCCTTAAGATGAATGAACGGGATGAACCCTCCCTTGAAGTGATGGAAGAACGTCTTGCTGTGATTTATTTATTGTTTCTGCATTCGTATCAATGTAGAATAGGATAGCATAGACTCTAAGGTGTATTTGTCCACGATGACTCAATCGTATATCCGCACAACAGCAATATTCTCACTTCCTACATGATATTGAGTCGGTACGTGACCCACCACAGGACCAAATCATCCAGTCAGCCACGTGCAGGGCCTGTTGCAACTCAGTGCAATTTAATTTAAGGCAAGGACAAGCGTGCAGGACTCGTGTTTGCCCTCCAATGCCAATATCGACCCGAACCTTTCCAAGAAGGACAACGCGTTGGAAGGGCACGAACGTCAGTTCAGCATCACCCACCCACACATCTTGTACATCCAACCTGGACCAGCATGCATTTACTCGCCTCCAACTGTATATTTATTGCAATAACGAATGAATATATGAATATAAACTATTAAATGTGACATGCAATATGAAATGCGTAGTATGTACTACCAACCAAGTAGAACGTAGTGAAATATATTAAATGTATTGGAAATATAATACGAGTGCGAGCGAAAACAAGCTTCTGCGTATGCACTAACAACACCTTGAGATGATCAGTTTACCAGACAGCTCGGTGCCAAAGGATCTTCTAAGTTTAGGCATCTAGCACTACGTACAACCAGTGTACTTAAGTATATATAAGCCTATACATACTCGCATTAGTTGTATACAATTACTTTCAACTTATGGTTAGTTTTTTGTTTGTTCGGTGCGCGTTTGTCAAGGTGAAAGAAGAAAGAGCGACATTCGCAACTCGAGCGAAATGAGTGTATAGCTTGGTATTGTATTATATTCTACTGTATTAAATTGTGTTCTAGTCGAGTGCTTCTCAAAGAACTCTTTGATGTTTGCAAACTACATTCAAACCAGTCAACAAACAATCCATCTACTCGTAGATTGTAGATGAAATATACTGTGAAAAGCATAGCAATGCAATGTAAAAAGAAGTAATTTTGTAATAATTATTTATTTATGTGGACCATTGAGAAAAATGTAAAATGCGAATGAAGAAATTATATTTTACTTACAGTTTTTTTGTAGATATCAAACCAGAATATGTATGTAAAAATAGACTTAATTTAAGAATAAGTATTGTATTCCTTACCAGTCAAGAATAAAGCACTGATATCATGACCAACATTTATTGTTTTACTTTAAACAGGATAATGATTATCAAGGAAGTAGAACATTGTGTGGTTAATTTTTAATTACTATGTATTTATCGTAGTGAAGTGAGCATTAATCAATAAACTTGAAGGTATTATGTTGTTGACTTGAGAATGTGAATGGGAACAAGAAAGGCGCCTCAGGATAAGGAAGAATTTCGACATTCTTCGTGGGTTGCGGATCTTTCCTCACGCTGTGCATACTATACGATACTTAAGTCACGTAACCAAGCATCACCTACTCAAAGAGGAAGCAGCACAATATGTACCTACATACTTGTCTACAATATGAACTCATTTACTGTACGTAAATGAGTTCATACAATCGAAGTACGAGTACGAGAATGTAGGCAGAAAAAGGTGCATTGAACGATATCGAAGGACACGGAAGTTAGCAGTTGGTAGCTGGGAAGTTGTGGGTATTTTCACATGTTGAAGTTTAATAACCGCTTGTAAATGCCACGCAACGCAACAAGTAAGCAATCACAATATGTGTGCACATATGACAGCCTTGGACGTTCCGAACGATCTTGAATGAGTCGTAGGTAATGATTTTTTAATCACACTTGTATAGTAACTATCGACCGAAATCATTAATAATTTCCAAAGGAAGGAAGTCCAAGAATGATTTCTTCCGGCTTGACACCAGCAATTACATGCATACTTAAGTTTTATGTGAGGTTTTTTTGGGCATTGAAGAAAGTACCTATGACAAGAGACGGTTATAACTGAATTTTGCTTAGTGGAGAACATGAATCTTGAATTAGAGACACTGATGAGACTGAGCCAAGGCCAACGAAGGCTGAACATTCGTCTGCCCCATTATACTCATAGAGCATCATGTCAATTGCGGTTTGTGGGTTAGACACAGAACAGAAGCCATCACTCATCGTATTGTAGCAGATTTATATCCAATGCCGAATGCAATATGCAACTAGCACAAGTATATTTCAATAAAATGACTTTTATCTGCAGACCAGAGAAGTTTTTCTATGTGTTATAGTTTTATCTCACCTGAAATGCAAATGAATTTGACCGAATTCATATGTAGGTTTATGAAAAGCTCCGTTTCTATTGTCTTTAGCATTATATTACTACTTCCAGGCAGTTTTATCAAGTATTAACCTAAAGGAAGTATAATATTTGCCTTCAACTAACAAGAAGTAGGTTAATTATTAGTTACTTAACAAAAAAATAAAAGTTTGTACAATACAATACACATGTTCAGTGTTAACACTTAAAATTAAATTTAAAAATATTTCATCATTCGTTTTATAACTGGAAATTGTTTTGTATGTTGCCTAACATGTACAATACATAACTTTGGAAACTCTTAACATGATCAATGAAATAATAAGAAAACTCATGTGGAAACGTACAAATTACATACAAATTGCATACTTGTGGGTGAAAAACATAACTAAGTATTAAATATTTTACATAGCTAATGCGCATTCATGGGTGTTTGAAAATGATGCGCTGCATAACTGGGTCAAACTATTACACCGCGCTTTGATGACACGCTCGAATGGCCTGCTGTTTGTCCATCCGATAATAAATTTCTTTCTTTCACACGCACACGCTGTCTACAGCTGACTCTAAACTATAAACCATTGAAGAAAACTACAATATGTAGGTATGTACTTTCATTTTTGAATCTTTACTTTTTCATTCTGAGTCATTGCCTACTTCTTTGGAGCAAAGCAGACACAACACAACAACAAGATGAAGAAACCAATCTTTGTGAGATTCATGTAAAATCAAAGTTTATTAGGTTACGATAAGAATACGTTTGTATAAATAGCGCCACGCGTTTACTTTACGTTTACTTTCTTTCGCTCTGATTTCGCGATTTATTGGCGCTCTTCAAACGCATTCCCAAACAAATTATCTCTCACTTTATGCACATCAACGTGCTTTATTATTAGGCGATGTGCACACTTCTGCAATATGTTTTTTGGCAATCGCATGCATCGTGTGTATTTTGGCCACACGTGTCATATTTTACTCACTTTTATAGGTCTATTACCCAAATACAAATCTGCATATAAGCAGAATATTAAGATAGATTGTCATTGTCATTGTGAAACATGCAGAACTTTAAATTTTAAAGTTTTCAGTTAATTTCTAACCTAGCATAACAATTAACATCACTTAAATTGATCAAATGCTTGTGAGTTGTAAATCGGTCATATGCTCCCTCTAATTACCAATTAACTTAAACGATTTGTTTGCTTTAATTAGCGTACACATGATTGTCTGCGCACTTTGTGTGCACTTAAATCGACTTAACAACGATTAGACGATGCTGACCACACTGCATTCCGATCAAACACATGTAGCAATCACATTTTCGCCACTGATTGATTGCAAATCGATCAAACTTGCTACACTTCAAACTAACTGTAACTATAAATTGAAAGCATATTGTTCACAGTGACTCATAGTAAAGTGACTCATTTAAATGCGTAATTATTTTTAAACTTATCAATAATACAACAGCAGTAACAGTTGTGGTAAATAGTTTTTCAAAACAACGTCAGCACACTGACAATGAGTTATTTTTTATTTGCAGTGTTACATCATACTGCGCAAGCAGACGTCAGCCTTCAATTAATCCGTAAATGATGTTGATGAAGCTGCAATGGTGGCAAATCGGTTCAAGCGAATGCAATGGCCTGCGACTGATTATACTGATGAAACGCTCGCAGAAGAGAGGAATTGTTAGATGAGCGACGTCATATCAGCAGATCGATTGATTTTACCAAGTCGCATGTGGGCGCTAAGCTGATAAAGCGTAGGCAGCTGTAAATGTGAACAGTGATGACTTCCAATATGCATCAGAGGCTTTGAAAATTGGATTTTCACAACATTTCTACAGTTAACTGTGAATATATTGCGAGAAAATTTAAAATTCTATCAACGTCTTGAAGAATAAACGAGCCTGATATAGCAATAGCCATGCAATAGTGAACATCATTGACCAAAATCGAGAGTATGTCGAGGTAGGTCGGAGCAATGTATTGACTCTGTGCATGTAAATAACTATTAATGTTTGAAAACTTCTGCGGAATCTGCATTTGTAAATAAATTGCAAAACTTCTGCAAGAAAATGTTTTTAAACGTAAAATTAGATGGAAAGTTACTGGTTGTATTCAATGAACAGTAAATTTGAATGCAAAGCTTATAAATATTTAAATTATTTCGGTTCGCATAGAAAACTTTTGCAGTGTTATTTAAAAAGTTGTTTTGTTTACCGCTAGATGGCACTTGGTATTAGAATTCAATATTGTTTTAAAGTCAACAAAATAAATAACGTAGTTAATAGTTTACTAGCTGTAAAGTATTATTTGGAACAAGATGTTCAATTATTTAAAAGAAACTAAAGTATATTTAGTTGATCAATGTAACTAATATCTTAATACGTATTACATTATTGCATGTTAAAAAGACTTTGTAAAGTTACAAAAAAACAAACTCAGGTTTTAGTTAAGTAGCACGTTGACCAAAAAATTAGATTCAGTGCACACTTTAATTAAACACACAAAAAAGTATAAGTAATAAGATAAATGCACCGCGCTCATGAGAATACAATAACATTACTTAGCATAATGCAATTGTAGTGCATATAAAACTAACATATCCTCTAAAAATTAGTTAGTTACTTCTAAGTCAATGCCTTGGCAATACAAACTGAATTTCATACAATATGGAGTGGTTATCATTATCTCATTATCACCATCTATATATGACCAAAGCTGACCCAAGAGCTTTAAAGTTTCCCTTTGTCACATCTCCTGCATTTGCCATATCAACCATAACATTCTACATTCTCTTTGTATATAAGTTAGGGCCATGGTGGATGAAAAACCGACCTCCTTATAAATTGAAAGCAATAATTCAAGTTTACAACTGGATTCAAATTAGTGTAAACGGAATTTTGGCTCCTTGGGTAAGAATTTCTGTAAGATATCTTCATGTTTCTATTGCAAATTTCATGTTTCTTTTAGGTGATTTACTTATTTATCAAAAATGGCCAATTCAGATGCGTACATCACTTTGGAACTTCCAACATAGACATGAGCTTTGTGTTCCTTAGTTGGCTGTACACATTCTTCAAGTTTGTGGACTTGTTCGACACCGTTTTCTTCATTCTTACGAAGAAATTCCGTCTGATCACGACGCTGCATTTGTATCACCATATAATGATGGCAGTGGTCAGCCACCTAGGCAATAGGTTTTATCCTGCTGGCGAAACAGTAATGCTTGGCATGATAAACTGCATTGTACATGCAATCATGTACTATTATTACTACTACTGCTTGAAGCACAAGGGCGCATCTATTTGGTGGAAGAAACACATCACCCACCTTCAACTGGCTCAGTTTGTACTGCTTTGTCTCTGGTTCACCCCACGGTTGTTCCTCACAGATTGTCCGTACCCAAGGTCATTAGTTTTACTGATTGTCGTCCAAGCCGTGGTCATGATCAAGATGTTTTCAGACTACTATTACAATGCATTTATTAAAAGCAAAGAAAAATAGTTTAAACTTGAAGAAATGTACATAGAGAATGAACTGTAAAATTAATTGTCACCTATTACCTCTGATGTAACAAAGTAGGGTAAATTTTGAATAAACTATTGTTTTTTGAACGTCAATCAAGGAATATTTGCATATCTAATAGCTTTTTGATCCTTAGCATGCACATTACATAGTGAAATACTGTTTTGTTTACGTCTTGCAGACGTACATATTTTCGTATTTAGCATTGAAATTGAATTGAATTGATTGAGGAAATTAATCAGCGTGTAAATTCACTTGCGTAGCGTTTCCACAGCGTAACTAATTATGTATGAGACTGATCCGTATAAAGTTTGTGATTTTTGCACAACCATCTCTACTTTACTGTTATAAGTGTAGTTTGCCTGTGCCTTGCTAGTTTGTCACAAGAAACATGGATTCTTTAGTTAGAACTTACAATAAATATATTTACGAATATGCAGGTCAGTTTTTAAACAAAACTATGCAATAAATACGCAACTATAGTTTAATTTACAGATCCAAGGACACAAAATTATCCATTATCAGGATCTCCAGTCTCTATAATACTGATCTTAATCAGTTATTGGATCTTTATTAAGAAAATAGGACCAGCTATGATGAAAAATCGAAAAGCATTGGACATCAAACCTATTATACAAGTGTATAACTTATGCCAAGTGGCAGCTTGTTCATTGTTGGCAATTTATGTATGTTGGCTGTTTAATGCGCAATTTCTGAAATTATAAGTGGTTTTAATATTGCTTCTAGACGTTTTCATTGCTTGTAACTCAGGGAGAATATAAGTGTCTTCTCCACAACACGAATTCTGACTATGATCTTAAACTTGTCTTCGTTAGCTGGGCATATTTCATGCTGAAAGTTCTTGATTTAGCTGACACAGTAAGTTTAATAACATTTATATTTGTACATAAATTATAACAACGTTCTGTGAATTTTTAGATATTTTTTGTTCTACGTAAAAACTTTAGGTTGATAACTACTTTGCACACTTATCATCATACTTTGATGACACTCATGGGATATTTAATATTCAGATACCTTCCAGCTGGCGAAAGCCTGGTGATTAGTACGTTGAACAATGTCGTACATTCAGTGATGTACTTCTACTACTTCTACTCCCTGCAGAGGAAGACTTCGAATGTGTGGTGGAAGAAACACATCACACAATTGCAACTTGTGAGTGATTTTTCTTAGAAACAAACAGTCTCATTGCATGTTTAATATTTACAGGCGCAATTTACGTTCATTTTCTTGTGGTTTTCAATCAAAATATTCCATGGTAAAAGTTGCTCATTCCCGGTTGGCCTGCAAGTGTTCTACCTCACGCAAACACTGATGATGCTGAAGATGTTCGGTTCCTTCTACTACAACGAATTCATCCGGAACAAAGGTGGTAAACTGAAAGGAATGGAATCGCAAGTTTTGCGTAGTGTTCGCAAGTCTATAAGTTCATAAGTGATTGAACTCTTAAATATCAATAATTGTTTTAAATTATTAAAACTGTACAAACAAAGGTATACAATAAATAATTAATTTATGTACAAATTAAAAATCAATTCACCTTTTAAGCAATATTTATAAGACCCGTCACTGAATGTATTGTTTCAGTTTGATATTATTGTATTTAAATTATTTTAAAATTGTGCGTAATTCAAGTGAACACTGACCTTAAGGTAATGATAATTTTGCCAAAATCATTGCCTTGTCCTTGATCTGACAATGACTTTCTTGTGAGTACGCGAAATTAACACAATGTCTGTAAGCATTGTTTAAGTTTACTAACTAAAAACTATATGAATATGAAAGTAAATTATTTATGATTATTTAATAGAGCAATGAATGAATTCATGAGGTACAGTATGCACTAATATGTATAAAAGTTGTATCAAGTGCATTGAGTTTGCATAACAATAGAGTTACTCTAGGAAAATTACAACTAAAATAAGAATTGAATAAAAGACATAAAACATTTTTCAGTTAGAAACGGAATTTTTCTGTGGAATACAATATCAAGGATATTGCGTATTTAAATGTATCTTGGTTCACGTGTTTTCATTTAAATGTATCTTGGTTCACGTGTTTGCCTTGTGTCTTCAGTCAAATTTTATACCCAAATCACAGCTTTTAGCAAATCACTTTAATGATTTATGCATGATATAAGTGCGATTGAAAAGTATCAAAAATCAATCAACGACGCACTGATACTGTTTGCTTAGAACAACTATGTATGTATGTATGTATATAATTTCGCGACAAAGTAAATGAAAATTCATCATTTAATTTATATTTGCAAGCCATTTGCATACACATACTATTGTTAACATTCGCGAAAATGTATTCGCATATAAAAGAATCGTTCTCGAAGTTACTTGAGGTCTTAGTTGTGGTTTGAAACGCAAACTTTGCGATACTTTTTTTCAGACAAGTGAAAGAGCACGAAACATGGAGACAGTTTATAAAACTTATCACAAATACGTCTACGAATATGCAGATCAAAGAGCTTTGCAATATCCCCTCACTGGGTCTCCAATATATATCATTTTAATCCTAAGTGCATATTGGCTTTTTATCAAAAAAATCGGACCTGAGTTTATGAAAAACCGACCGGCTTATAATTTAAAGCCTGTTATACAGACTTACAATTTAATGCAAGTTTTTATGAATGGAACTTTCGGAATATATGTAAGTGCGAAGTGTACAAAGCTTATACTATACTAATTATTATATTTTAGGGAATATATAAATTTATTGAAAATGGTGAGTTTAGGTGTATAACTCATAGAACAAATACAGACTATGATAAGTTGTTTATATGGCTTTCTTGGTTTTATTACGTATGGAAAATATTGGACCTTCTTGATACGGTAAGTGTATTAAAACAAATCAACCAAAAACAATTAAAAATATCTTTCTTAAAGGTGTTTTTTGTTCTGCGAAAAAAATTCAACTTGATCACACCTTTACACTTATATCATCACATGCTTATGGCTTTTGGAGGATACGTTGTTAACAGATACTTGCCTGCTGGTGAATTGACTTTCCTAGGACTGAACAACGGACTTGTACATACATTGATGTACTTTTATTACTTCTACGCCTTGAACAACAACGGAAAAGGAGTCTGGTGGAAAAAATACATGACACAAATCCAATTGGTAGGTAAATATCCTACACGTGTATGATATTTATTAACAATAATTGTTATTTTAGGGTCAGTTCGGCTTAAATGCAATATGGTACACCTATAAACTCTTCGTCAAAGACTGCGACTATCCAAAGTTAATGATAGTCATCACTCTCATTGAAAATACACACATGATTAAAATGTTTGGAACTTATTATTACAACGAGTTTATCAAAGACAAAAATCACAATCAGATTTCAAATAACATAGCGAGTAAGAAGTCTCATTAGTGTGTAAAAAGTGATATCAAAAGTAAGATTTGTTATATGAACCTGAATAAATAATTATCCTTGTTAATTGCTTATTTTATTTTGAGTTATTGCAAGTGAATATTCACATTATGAAGCAGCAGCTTTCTCTCTATCAGCATTCTCAACTGCTTTGTTCAAACAATAAAAAGTAAGAGCACCCTTCAAGCATTTATCAGATTGCTGATTATCTGCCATACATTTATCTCCCATGGCGTGAATGTCAAGCCCACTTTGCTCCTTGGATATCAATTCGGTATAAATGAACTTACCTTGGTCGTCAAATAAATTGAACTTTCTTGCAATGCATTCTACAGTGCAAGCTACTTTTGTATTTGCTTCGATTGCCTCTTTATCAAGCTTGTTTGGTATTTCAGTGCCTGTTTCTCGTACACAGTTAATGTAATTTCTTCCAGTATTCTGATTATAGTTCTTTCGAACGCAATATGACAGTTTCTCATATTCTTTCTCGCCTGCACACGGTTCAGCTGCTTCTTTAAACAATTTGGTGAAATTACTCGTATCCAGTGATCCATCAGACTGCAACCAATTCAGCTCTTCAAAGGAGCATTTGTATGGATCTGCTGCTTTTTCACTTTGGCATTTTTGATGCGCTTTTGAGAGCATAAGTGGTTCATTGGGAAATAAATCAGTTGCATCCTAATAGGAAGATAAAAAGCAAAGTTTGCACGTTAACTGGAGTAAAGTTCATTAATTCTATGAAATATTACACTTATTGTAAGTAAAACGCAGAGTACTGCAATCGAAAACCACTTCATGCTGATAACTGTGGCAAACTCTGTGAAAAGCATGCTAAAACCGTATTTTTAATGAATATAAATATGATGCCAACAGGATGTTATTTCATCGACCAACAATGTGCAATGAATAATCATTGTAATAACATATAGTAAAGCATTTCAAATTATACTTTTTGAATAAATCTAATATAAATAATTCATGTTAAACTCCGTTGCAAACAAATAAATCGCAAAACGCCTCTAATGCATTCATCAATCTGATGGTTTTCATCCATGCATTGCGTTGCCAAAACATCCAAATCTTTTCCTGCTTGCTGGCGTGATACAATTTCGCTCATGATGAATTCTCCCTCTTCGGTAATCACATTCAATCCGATTAAAAAACAATTGGTAGCGCAAGCTATTTCAGTGCATGCTCCAATCGTGTCTGTATCTTGTAACTCTATACGTCCTGAAAACTTTTCTATGCATCCCCGCTTAATCTTTTCGGTAATATCTAATAATAAACCACTTGTGCAAGCTGCAAACTCATCAAAGTCCAACAACCCGTCCTCTCCAAAGTTGTCATCGTGTAGGAGACAGATATCAGCTGCTTTTTTAAAGTTTTTAGTGAAATTATTAGTGTTAATCGTGCCATTGGGATATAGCCAATGATGATGTTCAAAGGCGCATCTCATTGGATCACTTGCATATTCTTTTTCACACCGGTCGCTAGTTCTTGCAAGAATGAGACCTTCATCGCGAAATATATTTATCGCAAGCTAAAATGAAGAATTATGACTTCCTTTGCATTCAACAAATGTACTTAACTTTACTTACAATGAAGCCAGAACAAAGAAAAATAATGCAAATGCACTTCATGACTGCTAATTTCTTTAAAAATCTATAATGTTTATATATTATCACCGTAAAACTGCATTCTTATTAAAACCACTTATTAATTATCCTACTGATGTTATCTTTGCGCAATAATTCCATCGCATAAAACTAATGTAAAAATAATTGCGTTTAAATATACGTTTATCACTTATGTACAACAAATAACAGGAAATTCAAGAATTATTATATTTATTAATAATATATCTACAATAAACTTACTGTTACCTCTTCAAAACATCAATAAAAGTTTCCCTAGGTAATTGAATATTCGCAACACTTCTCATCTTCTTTTTACCCTCGGCTTGTTGCGCAAGAAGTTTCATTCTCCTAGTCACGTCGCCTCCGTACTTGAAAATAATACGGATATTAATATTCCAAGTTTTAGAGTAATGGTTTTAGCTTACCAGCTTTGCAGTAACGTCTTTCCTGTACGCTTTAAGAGTCTCTCTAGCAATAATTTTACCACCGACTGTCGCTTGAATGGCAATTTGAATCATTTGACGCGGAATTATATCTTTCAAGCGTAAAACAAGTTTGCGTCCAATAGTTTGCACCCTGGACGTATGAACAATCGTAGCCAATTCTTCCACAGGAATTCCATTCAATAAAACATTCATTTTCACCACCGGACTTTCTTTAAAACCGCCATCTTCATAATCAAAACTTGCATATCCTGATGAAATTGTCTTTAGAGCATCATGAAAGTCAACTACAATCTCACACAAAGGTAATTCATATGTTAACATAACGCGTTCATTGTCAATATTCTTCGCATTCATTTGAATTCCACGACGTTCAGTACATAGAGATATTACGGGTCCCAAGTACGTATCCGGAGTTATAATGGTTCCTAAGACAATCGGTTCATAAGTAGTTAAGATTTTGCAGGCTTCTGGAAACAAAGCGGGATTGTTCACCATCATTATGTCTTTCCCTTCTTTGAGGGTTTTGTTCGTCTGTTTTAACTGAATTTTATAAGTAACTGACGGCGCTGTAATAATCGGCTCAGCACCATATTCTTGTTGCAACCGCTGCGTGAAGACTTCCAAGTGCAAAAGACCCAAAAAGCCTAAACGCCAGCCCTGGCCTAAGGCTGGACTGGAGTCAATTTTTAAACTGACTGCATTGTCATTCAAAGTTAACTTTTCAATTGCGCTGCGTAAATTTACATGCTGGGATTGATCCATCGGGTATATCCCGGCAAACACCATTGGCTTCGGAGGTTCAAATCCTTGCAAGGGCTCGATGATATCGTTCGCTAAGTGGAGTGTGTCCCCAATACAAGATTCTTGACTAGCTCGCATATTGCAACCTATCACACCAATTTGCCCCGCAAATCTAAAAAAGTTACTACAACTTTAACAGACAATTACTTAAACCTGCAACAAGTTTCCTACAATTTCTTAACATTTTGTTCTTCTGGGGCCATAACAGACAAAGTGCGCACTTCGTAGACTTTCCGTGTGTGACAAGATTGAATCGAATCTCCTACACTGACCTCACCATCTTTTATGTAAATGTTTGACAAAGCACCCCTGTATTTGTCAAAGGAACTGTCGTATATCAATGCCCGAAATTTAGCGTTTCGATCTACGTCTGGAGGTGGTAATCGCTCAATGATTGCTTCTATAACATTTTCAATTCCAATACCTTTTTTAGCTGAAATCTATACAGATTTCAAGTAACCTTCTAAAATATATCCAACTTATACTAACTTTTAGCACGTCTTTTGGATCTATATCAAACAAAGACTGTAACTGACCGGCCACCCTCTCAGGATCAGCATTCTTTAAATCAATTTTGTTTAAAACTGGGATAATAATCAAATCATTACCAAATGCCAAATAAAAATTGGCTACTGTTTGTGCTTGTACACCATCATTAGCATCAACCAATAGTATAACACCCTGGCATGCTGATAACGATCTTGATACCTCACTGGCGAAGTCGACATGACCTGGTGTATCGATAAGATTAAGAAGATACTCTTTCCCATGATATTTATATAACAAGGAAACACTTTGTGCTTTCACTGTTATACCCCTTTCTCGTTCAACTTGCAACTTGTCCAAAACTTGCTTGTTTTGTGATTCCGTTTTAATAGCTCCTGTGAATTCTAGCAATCTATCTGCTAAAGTACTTTTGCCATGATCTACATGAGCAATTATACTAAAGTTTCTTATTCTTTCCAAGGGAATATTGCTGAATTCATTGCACGAGTTTGAAACTTGTCTTTTGGCAATAATATTTGATAATCTAAAACATTATCATTAAATAATTTATAGATAGTAGTTGTGATAAGTATAATTTATACCTTTTAAGGATAAAGTTTCTAATCATTGGCTTTAAAATTATCATTTTAAATTAAATATAATAAGTTCATAAGTTTAAGCATACCATAATTAACACACGAACTATGTTATATTAATTAAAATAATTCAGAAATGATAACCTTTTCGATGTATTTTATTTACTATTTCCCGCAGTAAATCAGCTGATGTGGTCGGGTTTTGTCTATTGTTATGCAGGCAGAACCCACGTTTTAAACTCGGCAGCGTTGCCAAGTCTTTTAATCAAACTTCACAATATTTTCTATGGATTATTAAATAATATTTTTATTAAATTTATTATCAACGTAACAAACTATAATTGTATATAAAAAAACTCCACATGTTAATTTCTTTCAAGAAATAACTAGCCAGTCAATACATATTTTCATGCATGCGCATTTAATTTGACCGAACTACCGAACACACTCGAAGATAAGAACACTATCGAATTTGTTTACCCCGTTAGTAAATATGGCATTTAGTAACAATAAAAACACTGTTTACGTCCGAGATCAATAAAAAATAATCAAT
>NBZA01000232.1:72757-99241 GCA_003054995.1 Aleochara bilineata
GCGAAATAGTCGCAATCATTGCATCGCATTTCCTTATGCATTTGTCTGTCAACGAGTGTCATATTCAATTCAGTTATCATTGTCTATCATCAATTATGTATTGGTATTTCCGAGCGGCAGCGAGTCGATTTGTCGCATGTTGGATTCTTTAAGTTTATTGAAAGTCATGTCTTTCTCTAGGAAATCAATAAAAGCTTCGTAGTAGCGCATGTATTTTAAAGCAGGCGCCCGTCTGCCGGCGACGACATGCGATGCACTTGTACTTGTACCTAGTTTGCTGCCAAAAGCGATCTTTCTGTGGGCGCAGATTCACGAGTTTGTTTATTTTTCGCCTGTTTTAATGGCGTTGCGTCCGAACGAAGCGTGGACGAGTTATAAATATGTCCGAGTGGCGAAATTTTAAGTTAACCAAGCGAAAAACAAACGAGCGCTTTTCCTTTTAGGATTACACACTCCCGTGCAGATTTATTAATAGTCGCTGCGTTTAATTATTTATGTAATACCAAAGCTCGAGACCTTCCCAATCCCAGGATTATTAGGATTCTCATGCGGTTATTTCAGTGATAACAATTTTGTTTTCCTGATGCGATTGTGACTTATCACTTATCACTGATATTCGATGGTGTGTGGGTGAATCAGCTGAAAAATATTAATGTTACTCATTTCAATTTATGTTTATCATGCAATATCGATACCAAGCCGCTTCAATAGATTATAGATGCGTTTAATCCGTTATTTATTGTTGGTTTGCATACCTAATTTTAAGCTAAGTTATCGAAGTTTAAAAATACCTGGAATCAATTGGTCACCATTATTTTTTCATCACTCCTGGACATTGCAAATTAATTTCAAGTAAACAAAACAAACAACTTTGGGCTCAGTCCGCATCAGTCGCGTTTAGAATTACCTATAATTATCTACACTTCACTTACTTGCCTTACTTTCGCATTACATTCTCGTCGTAAAACAATATGAATGGAGTGACTCACTCATGGTATTCCGTTCCAGGCAAGCAAAAAACTTGCAATCCAACACTGGTAGTCGTACTTGCTTGTTATGGAATTAACTGGCTGGTACTTTTCCATGCCAAGCGTGTTTGCAAATTGTCTATATGGTAATTACCATCCATCGCGTTTACTCACTGCTAATGATAAATGAGTGGATATAGAGGATAACAACACAATAGGAAATTACTGGTTGAAATTCATAACAACATGGGTCAATTGATTATTTCATATGTATTTTGTTGTTTTGTTATACTTATAGTTTCGTTTCGGTTTTAAATAACAATTTCCTACTTTCCTTGATGGATAAAACAATAAATATTCATTTAATTTAAGTATTACATAATATTACAATCTCGTTGTGATTAATTCTGTCATCATATTTCTGAATTTCGTTTTTAGTCTGGAATGTTTTCTGTTGCATGAAACAATTTTCAATAAGAATGGATGATGCGAGTCCAAAAAGGGCAGTGTTTTCTATACTTTTGATCCTTTTGTTTTCGTTTTTCTTTTGTTTCAATTGTTTTACTGTTACAGGTTATCCTGGCATTCGACAAATGATTATCCTTACGATTACAAGTAAAACGCAGGCGCTTTTCACCTATCTTAGTCTACATGCGCTGCTGCCTTGAATAACAATAACTAATATCGTCACCACTACGTCTATATAGTAACTGTTGGTTACTTGTAATAATTTATTATCATGGCGTAGGCAAGTTTACGTTAAAGCCAAATTTGGTTTATATCAAAATGCACTTCCGAATAGAAGTTATGTATGTATTAGGTAAGCATTAACACCTTACACACGTAAATATATGCATGTAGATTTGATTGAAAAATGTCGTAATATGCAATGAGCAATGCCCACCCGCTACTATAATAGTAGCACAGATTCAGACCTTTCTAGACAGTTCTAGAAACCCTTAGCACCCATCATTCCTTTCCCAACTACATTGCATTTCTTTGTATATAGAATAACATTTATGTATGTAGGTTACCTTCACTATAAAATATCACAGAGCTCGCGGAGTCTCCATAAAGTATAGCAAGTAGATACATTCGGCAAGGCTGAAGATTCGATCGCTATCCGCAGAGCAGACAACGAAAGATTGAAGAATGGATAAGCACCAATAGTGGTTCAACGACCGCTCACCGTCCTGTTTCGTCCCGATTCGTGCAGAATGTGAAGTGAAATATGATGAAGTTGTTTGTTCGATAGTTGTCCAAACGTTGCTCAAAAGTGAAGAGAAGAAACTATCATCGGGCGATGAAGTGTGACGGTGGTGATGGCGATGCCGGTGCAGTCGCCTGGGGGCTACCTCATGAACTGGTACGTTCGTTATCGCAGCAATCGCTGCGCCGCAAAGACCGCTTCAGCTTATCTAGTAGCCGGTTGTGGAACTTGTTGAGGCTGCTCTGGGAGCCGTTATGCTGCGGCGGCGAGCATGACAGACTCTTGTAGGGGCTCTGGATGAGACTGGATTGCGAGGTCCTCGAGCTGGCACGGGAATACTGCCGGGACATGTTGACGGGCACGCTGTGGTGATGAGGATGGTGGTGTGTTGGCGAACCCACTATGAACTCGGCGCCTCCGGCACCTGCAGGTGAAGTCGACAGACTTGGGCCCTCCGACTTGCATTCCGAGACTTTTCGCGAGCGACACGACGAAGTATTCGAGCACTCGGAGACTCGCCGAGACCGGTTTGACTTATAAATGTCCCAATCGTTCTTTACCACTGGCATCATAAAAGCCATGATGTAATTGTATTGCTGATTTCTTGTCGTCCAAAGAAGAGGGTTGTTGCACAATGGTTAGCTGTCTACGAGAGCACGCGACTGCGGCAACCTTAGAATCAATCGATTTCTTCGAAGAATGGACTATTCGCAGGTGACGTTAACAAATACTCAGCTGCCGTGCACTTTCCAATGACTATTAGATGCAAACTCCCGATGTTTTATTTAACGCTGCCGTGTCGTGTCTGCCACCCTATTGGTTCATTTGTTGAGTTTATTTTCTAGAAGGGATATAAACAAACTTCAATGCGCAGGCGTTCTGACTTGACAGCGTTGGTGCTGCCACACTCGGCGAGTGTCACTTACTACGTAAACTCTAATCATCGCTGCATACTTCTCTCCAAAACATAACAGTGAATCGTTGAAATGGCCGGATTGAATGAAGTTACTTCGCTATTCAAGCAACTTAAACAAGAATGGAGTGCTTCGAAACCGAACTTATCCAAGTGCGAGAAATTGCTAGCTGATATAAAGGTACGTACTCATATTTGCAATTCATTATAACATAACCTCTATGTAACAATTTGTTGTATCTCTAGTTGGGTTTGACAAATTTGGTATTTTTGCCAACTTCGAACACTGTTGCTTCCAAGCATGAGTTGGTCCTTGCCCGCGATGCTCTTGAAATTGGCGTGCAATGGAGCATCGAAGCTCGTGATGTTCAGTCATTCGAAAGGTACATGTCACAGTTGAAGTGCTACTACTTTGATTACCAGGCCTACATCCCTGAATCGCAATTTAAATACCAACTCTTGGGCTTGAATCTGCTCTTTTTGTTGTCCCAAAACCGCGTTGCTGAGTTCCATACTGAACTGGAACTTTTGCCAGCTGATATCATCCAACAAAATATCTACATTCGTCACCCACTTTCAATCGAACAATTTCTAATGGAAGGCAGTTATAACAAGATCTTCCTTGCCAGGGGCAATGTTCCTGCTAAGAATTATAATTTCTTCATGGATAACCTTCTCAATACCATCAGAACTGAAATTGCCACTTGCTTGGAAAAGGCGTATGAAAAGATCTCTGTGAAAGATGCAGCTCGGATGCTGTATCTGCCGAAACAGGAAGACGCCAAGGAGTTTGGACTGAAAGTAATGAAGTGGAATCTAGAAGGAAGTACATTCAAGTTTGTCTCGGAGGTCAGTAAGACTGATGACTCAATACCCTCCCATGAGATGGCCGAACAAGCAATTGATTATGCTAGAGAATTGGAAATGATTGTATAAGTGATAAATTTTTATATGTATTATTCTTTATTTTTAAATGCAGCCCATAAATTCTTAAGACCCTTTGCGCGATTCACTTGTTCCTCCATTTTCTGCATCCTGGGTCGTTTCCACTTTCGGTGGTCCAGGTCCAGAGCCCCTGCAATTATTTCCTGTGCAAAGTTGACCGGAAACAATTCTTCGTCTTCGATGACATGCGCGTATCCCTCCTGCATACCGAAAGACACGAAAAAGTATGGCAACCCTTTTGGCACTGCGCGCCGCACGTTTTTCCCTTGCAAACTGATAAGCTTTTTGTTAGTGCACCATTCGCCTTCCGCCTCGTCGATGGCTTTCTTGAAATAAATCGGCGCTTCATCTCCAAATTCGCGATCAACGGGAATGCACTCAATGCGCATGTGCGGATGTTTGTGCAATTTGACAGCAACTTCGAAAAAGATAACGTCGCGACCTTCTTGATTAAATATAGCGGTCAGTGTTCGCCGTATATTCGTGATTTCTTCCCAGGCATCTTCGTCTAGTTGTGTGCTGCAAATAACGTGTGAAGTTGGTGATATTATGCAGTGTCCGTCAGTTAACGGTTCATGATTGGGGACGGTTAGTGATACGCCATTTTGAATTGCAACAAGTAAGTGTTTCTCCAGTTTTGAAGTGCACATCTTACAACCTTCAATGCTTTTCTCTATGCTTTTGTGTTCGGCAATCGCGCGGTCGCGTTCGCGTGTGGCTTCCTTAGTGTCGTCTTTCTTGTTACGTATCTTATCGGAGAAAATGTCGTCCAAGTCGTCATTGCGATTGCTCTTACCAAGTGCCGAAAGGAACTCTGCGTTTTGTTTGGATGAACTGTTAAAGCGTTCCTGCTCAAACATCTGGTTGAGGGAGTACTTTTCGTCATCCGCATAGTAGCGTATGCGTTCACCGTCTGCGTGAGTTTCCATTTTCTGTTTTTTCTTTTGCGGCTTTTCGTGTCTTCCTTTGGAAGATGATGGTCCTTGTAATGGCCGCGTGAAACCTTTGGAATCAGTCTGGGTTAGCATGACATGCGACTCTTGATTTGTTCCCGCAACAGCGGCTTTGGCGACTTCTAGTTCTTTACTTAACTTTTGCGCTAAGTCTAAGTTGCCCAGAATTTCAGCTTTCAATATTTGAGCTGCCAAAGAATTTAAATCTTTCTTAGTGTAAGCCTTTGAAGTTTCAACGATATTTTCATCGCCTTTCTCAAATGACGGCTTTGATGATGTTTGTTGAATATTTGAAGTTTCTTTATTATGAGAAGTTTTTCTCCAATTTGTTCCCGAAGACGTTTTCCATCCAGAAACATGTGTTTTCTGCGACTTCGTTTGAGCTTCCTTTTCATCAAATGATGGTTTCTTGAACTGAGATGACACATTTGGTAGTCCTGTGCCATTATCTTTCCAGTATGGATTAAGTTCTCGACTGTTTTTCGAAGGATCATACTGTTCTTTTTGTTTTTCTAATCGCTTAGCTTCAGCTCTCTCCAACCGCCTTTCTTTGTTGCTAGCTGTTAAGAAATTATCCGGTAATGAGAGCCATTCTTCTCTAGTATTTGATATATTTTCCTGAGTTCTAGAATTATCTATGTTTGATTTTTCAACCCATTCATCTTCAGTAGAAGCATCACTTGAAGACGAGTATTCTCGCTTCTGTTTTTTCTCTTTCTTATGCTTCTTTTCCTTCTTGTGCTTATGCTTCTTTTCCTTCTTTGATTTCTTTTCTTTGCCCTAGAATTTAATGAGTCATTTGTTTAAATTAAATGGAATTTAAAATAACCTAAAACTTACCATTTTATTAGAAAAACAACAAGCGTCTTATTACTTCGGGTTACTCATAGATGACGCTACAAGTGTGGTGTATCAGGTAACCAAAACTCCTTGCAAATTACACGCTATTTACTTTCGTAATTGTATTGGCTTATCAGTATGCCCGCTACCAAATTACTCAGATAATGGTCAGTATTTTCATGTAAGTGACCTATTAGCTTAGAACCTGGATAAACGTACACATTGCTAACCGGCATTGTAATCATCGGTGATGTTTTTGAAGTCTCATCGTCAGCTGTAGTGTATTGACGTATTCATAATCATGGCTACTAGTAGTGAAACTCCTGAAATTACTGCCTCCTTAGCCAAAGTGAATATTAGTTACGCGAATGAAACAATAGACGCTCCGGCCAGTAATACCAAGTGCGCGGAATATGGGCTTCCATTGCAGGAAGTGTACAAATTAGCTGTCAATTTTTACAAAGGTACGTAATGATTGTCATATTAGGAATTTGCTTCCTGGTTTAATGAATGAATAACCGTGTCTCTTATTCAGAAAAAGAAGGCAAAGCGGTGCACTTCAGTTACGAAGACAAACTTCAACTGGTTGCCTTCTCACAGCAAGTCACTCATGGGCCTTTCAGTGAAGCAATTCACAAGCTGCCACCTTTGGGAGCACTGGATGTTGTTGGAAAAGACAGAAGAGTAGCGTGGCAGAAATTAGGTTCACTCTCGGCTGATCAGTCAAGGACTGGCTTTGTGGAATTGCTGAGTAGAAAGTGCCCTTTATTTTCTACGTATATTGAGGCACATCGAAGAGAGAAGAAAGAAAAAGAGCGTCGCGATGAAGAAGCGAAAGTACGGAAAGAAGCCGAAGATGAAGAAATGCGACTCAGGGCAGTCGAGGAGAAGAAGGAAGAGGAGCGACTGGAGCAGGAAGAGCTGATTAAGCGACAAATTCAACAAGCGCTCAACGAGCAAACCTATGAGCAGTTTCGCAAGTACGCGGAGCATCAGTTTCCAGGCGAGCCCGAGCGCCAGGGCACCTTAGTGAAGCAGTTGCAGGAACAACATTACATCCAGTACATGCAACAACTGAAGGCCGCGCAGCAAAGCGATTTGATTGACATTGGTCAGTATTCAGACATCACACCTAGTAGCGAACGCACGCAACACCAGATCCCGAATGAGAAACAGCAGATAGAGGTGTTGGATGATTTGCAAGACACACTTGTGGCTGCAAATATGTGGACGCGCGCCGACATTGACGCGTTCAAACAGTCAGTATCCCAAGCAGAAGGTGACGGCGTCGTGCGAGTGGGTCACGGGGAGACGGTTACTGTCCGTGTACCCACACACGTCGAAGGGTCTCGACTTTTCTGGGAGTTTGCGACTGACCATTACGATATTGGATTCGGTTTGTACTTTGAGTACGGGACGCCAACAACGGACCGTGTCTCGGTTCACATCTCAGAGAGTGAGGACGAGGATGGAGATGAGATTGACGAGGAGTACGAGGAAGAGGCGCTACAAGGTTGCGGTGATTTAGAAGCGGGTGCACCCGGGATTCATAGTAATAACCGCTCGTTACTGACCGAGATTGTACCCGTTTTTCGACGCGACTGCCATGAGGAAGTGTATGCTGGGTCACATAAGTATCCTGGACAGGGGGTGTATTTATTGAAATTTGACAATTCATACTCGCTCTGGCGATCTAAAACGTTGTATTATAGAGTTTATTACACACATTAGGCTGGAGAAAAGTTATTTATTGTGCAATGACGTATTTTAGAGGTTATGATTGCGTTTATCATAGGTTTCATCTCCATGTTTCAGTAACAGACAAGTCTGTCTTGTGTGATGTTGTTTAACATTTAAATTAATTATATAAAGAAACTAATATACTTTTATTTAAATCATTTTGGATCACGTGACCTTCGTGTAGTTCCAAAAATCGCCGCATTAACCCTACATATTAACCATCCGGTATGTAACGAACGCGCTTGTAATCAGTAATAATCGCGGCAAAATATAGTTGAGGGAACTAATGCCGCGAAAACGGCGCCCACACAGCAACTCGTCATCGAGAATTCGTTTCACATTGTAATAGTTGCGTGAAAACTTGTGAAGCATGCGAAATGGCAACGCAAATAACCGAACAACAGACTGAAGAGCATGAAGAGGAAGCCGAACAGCCCTTGAGGGTTGCTCCCAGGCGATCAGCCCTATCGGAATTGCCGGATGGACCAAACGAACCAGCAACACCAAATAAACCGCAGTCCCCCGATGAGCAAGTAATTATTCAGCGCGGAATTCGACATAAACCGCTGACTTGGTCGCCTTACGATGCAAACCAAAGCAGGATCTTGGATCAGCTGAGACTGAGGGAAGGTCGGGAGCACACTCCAGAGTTGGAAAGGAGAAGATCACTCAAGCCGGAAGTCAATATGAAGCTACGAAGACGCTTAGTTTTACCTTAGTTCTGGATCACAAAGATGAAGGGAATTGAGAGACGTAGAGTGCTCAAAAAGTGTGTCCTTGTGCCTTACTTATATTTATATATGATCAAAATCTCATTACTTTTTAATGCACTTTAATATTTATATTGAATAAATAATAACTAATTTATATATTATGAGCTTTATATGTAAACATTGTGTAAGACTTGTAACTTGTATTATCTTTGAAGGGTTTCAAGTCACAAGGTCGTTGGTATATTTATGCGTATAAAAAATTGGATATATTCAGTTTAACAAGGTTAGATAACAGGTTTTATAATATGATAAGAATCAAACTTGCGGGATTTGGGTTGCCTACAGTTGACCCTAGTTACCTAGTAATAATCAGGTTACTAGCGCGGGGTATTCAAAGTTTTCAGAAGAGGTATTAAAATGCTGAATATACCATGTAAGCGCAAATAAAAGTACATTGAAAGCCCAACTTTGCGAACAACTTTTGAGATGCGATATTGTTTGTCACGACTGTGGCCAGCACAGGAACATTATCTTTCTGTATCTCTAGCGTCAAAGTGGCAACAAGTACTTCTGCTAACCCCAGACGGCGATACGGTGCGAGAACCTGGACCAGTCCCAGTTGCCCCAGTTGGGTTCTCAATATCCAACCAACTAATTCATTGTTTTCTTTGTTATAGAAACCATAACCTCCGTTCATATCAATTAGCATGTGAATGTAACCCTTGGAATGTTCGGACTTGTGGGCCCAGTTGTCGTTTATTATTGCCGCATCTTCAAGTTTCAATGGCATCAGAGCAAACTCTTCTGGAACACTGTAAGTAATCACATCACAATTTACAATTTTCTATTATCACACAAAGAAGGTCACCTCTACCTTCGAGTGTGATTTATTTCCTGATTGGGGTCCAATCTCCAAAAATGCGTTTCGGTGTGAGTGGTTTTCTTTAAGGAGCGACAATACAGCGCTCGGTCAACAATGGGAATATGCTTGTCGTGGATGGCGTAGTAGAATATCGAGTATTTTTTATAATCGAAGCGCTTGGTGAGCATCAGAGCGTTTTCAAGTTTGCGAGCGCTGGCTTCGAACGTATAGAGCATTATCATCTTCCAGGGGAACTAATAACCCGGAGAAAAAAGTTCTTAATTAGTTCTTAAGTTCTCGTTCAAGTTGTTCGCTTTTATTCATTGAGTTTTTATTTAGTCATACATGAGCGTACGATATAAAAGTTCCATCTTCTTTCCACTCGTCGTCGACCACGAAAAACTCAATTGGGTATTTCTGGGGCGCTTTTCGTCGCCACGCTAATGCGTTTCGCATATACGTATACAAATAAGGTACATGCGCCTGGTGTTTCTCGTAAAACTTGCACAAAGTTTGCACTTCACTGAACGACAGTTTTCTTAGAATGTCTCGCATCTTGACTGAATGACCAAATCATCGATCAATCATTTCGTTCATAACTTTGCCCATAACGTTGTCGTGCGTTGACTTACAAAGTTCAATAGTTTATCAAGCATTAATTAGGAGATTGGGTTATATAATTAGTCGTAAGCAAATATAACAGTTATTTGTTTATTTTAATTACAAATATTTAACAAAAATTATCAGGAACTAAATATTTAGTACGTGTTTCGATAAAAGTCTCCAAGTTACAAATTGTTTGATTTAAGGTTGCGTTGAACTGATGGCAATCGTCAATGAACAATTCTTGGTTTCTCAAATCTAGGCTTTTTCTGTAAAAAAACTGAAAAAAAGTTTAATTCACATCTAATTAATTAGTCATTTAAGAAACTTACACGTAAATAATGTAAGTTTTGCGACTGCGAGTGAAGTTCTACTGTGACATGAGCACCGAAAGGTGGATTATCGAATATGTCTTGACCCAATATCCTCAGGATACTAATCAGGTTAAAGTCGCTCGACGAGTACAAGTGCACTTTACCTGCAGACTCATTGGCAGTGCAATCCTTGAGGATTCTTTCGATCAGCCCACCAGCCCCCGCGCGTCTGACATTCAACGTCTCAGACCATGCACGCCAAAATATCTTATTTAAACTGACGGTTGGCTCCGGCCAGATGCGCAGTGCCTTGAGCGTCTCGTGAAGTGGGTTCCCCCAATCGAGCTGAAAGTTAATAGCCTTTTAATATCAGCCCTGTCATTGGAAATATGGCATGAGTTGACGATACATTAGTTGTGATTGAATTGTACATTAAGTTGACACTAAGAAGATTACGCTGCCATCCGGTGAGCTCGTGCAGTTTATCGAAGTATTCGGAATTATTGGCGATTATGTCGGCAAACAGCGGCTGCGCCTCGGATTCCGCCATGTATCGCTCCCAATTCACGCAATTCCGCCGGGGATTTCCAAGTAGCTGTAATATAGATCCATCTACAGCTATTCAGAGCGATTACACAAAGTGATCACACGCGATTAAGGGTATTGTGTTATTGTATTATTACATTATCTTTGCCTTGCTGTGTCTTGTACGAAGTCGGTTGCCACAGGAATCCATTCATCCAAATCATATCTCCTCGAGGGGGATACATCCCTGCCAGGAGCAATGATAAAGACTCCTGCGATCGCTGTAGCTCGGAAGAAATTGCCTCCACTTCGGAGACGTTGTAACCTTGTAGGAAGTCATCGTAAATGTGGCGCAATGAACGTCCCGTTTCGAACATGCGTCGTTTACCCAGGTTTGTCAGGGCGCCATAGCCATAGGGCAAGTAGGTTTCGTTCAGGTAGGGGTCTTTCTCATATTGGCATTCTTTAAGATTAGTTCGGTCCCCATGTCTTAAAATCTAAAAAGCAACACTTTTTTAGGGTTCTGTTTGGTGCAATTGTTTGGAACTGAAACTTACAATATGTAGCTGCTTCAATGTACTTAAGTCACGTTCCTGGTGAACATCCTTAAAGGCTGTGAACCAAGGGAGTGAGGATTTTGAAATGTCAGTGGGGGTTTCCACCGGGGGCAAGCACACATCCGGATGCCAAATGCCAAACACATAAATACCAATCACGAGCACGAGCCACAGGAGCAGAACTATAAGCGTCGCGTTCATTTTCCACTCGCCTCGAGTCGTATTTGAAGAGAGCAGTAAACTACATCGAACACGCAAAGTAACTAAACTAATCTTCGGTTCTAATTAACACGCGCTCGCGGTTGATAAGGATTTATTAACTGACGTTCATTCATTCATTCATCTATCACATCATCATATCCAGACATGCATTGGTGCGGGTATGAAGAAGTTTTATCCAGTCGCGTTGAGATAAGCTATCTTTTCATGTGTCTGTCTCGTTAACACGACGGGCATAAATCCTTGTCAATCCTTAATCATACATTCGGCGCCATTTTGATCATGTGATTAGAGATATGGCATGGCTTTGTTTGATTATTACGTGTACAAAGTTTGAAAATACGTACGTATACCTAAACTTTATTCAATAATCTAAAAAGGTTTGCACTGGAAATTTGTGAAAGTTTAATACTGCTAGTTGAGAAGCGCATCAATTAATTGAAACGCGGAGTGGGATGGAAGCACTTGTCGCGCTTCAATGCACAAACTCGATTGCAGAAGTTGATGGAAGATATCCCCAGACTGCACTTAAGGTGTAATCGAAGATATCCGGCGAATATTAATTGAAAACTAATAAGTTCACACATATTTTCCGCCCTTTTGCGTCGTTTCTTTTGCTTTTTCTCTTCTCTTTTGATTGATTTTGTAATCAATACTTTTTTATTTTTGGTAGGTATCAAATATCAAATATTAAACCAACCGCTTTCTTAAGTGTGCACAGGATCACTTTTGCATTTTTCGGCTCCTCGCTCTTCAGTTTGACTTTCCTGCTTTTTTATTTGAAGCAAGCTGGGTGTGAAGCACTTCCGATAGACGGTATTTACCGAAAGCTCTTATTAAGTTTACCCAGCGACAAGTCGACAAAAATCCCAACGCTTCAGCGTTTCAGCTCCAACACTTAATTTTCCTCCGCCCGTGCTTGTTTTCGAAGAGTGAACACTGCACTGCATTGCATTGCGTATCAGACATCGTGGCGTAATTAATCTTTAGACCGTCAGTCAGCCAGCACCAGCCTTTAATATATTATGAAAGGGATAATTGATAACAGCGGAAGGTCTTCCTCCCGGGAAAATCAGTGTTATCGTAATTACTAAAATAGGTTCGATAGATTCATTCGTGACCACAATGTGTGTGCACTAACGCTTGCGTTTGCAGCATGTGCACGTCTCGAGACTCGAAAGGAAGAGAAAGGAAAGGACGGTAATGTTGTTAGAGTCTGATAAGGGTTTTCTCTCTGAAACCCAACCAGGCAACCACTATTAAGTGAGAACATATGAATACGAGCGAGCGAGCGAGTATAGGGACATTGGATGATTATATTTCAACACTTACAAGACTTCCATACGAATATTACATGCATTTATGCATTTGGCTCACATATTTTACGTTTATACCAATATATTACAAACCACTGTGTGTGCTTCTCGTACTCAAACTCATTGAAGTAAAAAATACGGAATGCGGAAACTCCTATCTGGCATCTAATGGTAAATGGCGTTGAATTCTAGGATTACTTTGGAGCGTAATTTAACACGTAGCTGAACGTGCTTTTCTATTTTCCTTGAGCATTTTTGCCTTGGGTTAGGATTTCTTACTTTTCTATTTACTTTTATTTAGTTTTTTTCTTGCTTTGAGGTATTGATAAATCTCTTTCATGATTATATATTTCTTGACTTGCATTTATACCATAAAAATGCTTGTTATTTGTGGTGAAATGCTTCCTCCTGGAAAAACAAGAAAATACATGTACTTATGTATATCTTGAACCAACTGACGAAGCAACAGAAGCCACCTATTGATCGATACTGCTTAGAATTCAAGAAGCAATCCTGAAAGAACTATTCTGCTTCATTCATTTTCATGGGGAATTGAAGTGCGCTTTGTTTCCTTTGTGTTGACAAGAAGGCTCCTCCTGAACGAACGGATGGGAAAAAGTGCGAAGGCAATGGAGTGCCGAGTGGGTAAGCAAACAAGAAAGCAGAAACCTTCGCAGCATCAGTCTTCAAATCGTCTGAAATGCACACGAATCCTATTGAAAATCTCTATCTATCCATCCATCCATCTATTTTCGACGATTTCTTATATTCAGCGACAATTCTTCTTCCGTTTCAAGAGGTAAATTGATGTATGATTATGACTTTGCTTCGTCGTGAGATAACATCTTAAAAACCACCTAAAAGTGAAGAAACATGTGAAATTTTATCTAAAAATTCTACTTCATTACATTTTTTTTGAACGTATGTTGTGCAGTCACCTCTAAAGTCTTTAAATTCAGTCGGGGACGTAACAGGATTTTTTATTTTGCTTCCTTCTTAGATTTTCTATATTTGGGCCTTGTTCGCCTCGCAACAAAAAGGACGAAAAGTACATTAAGTTCACTTGAATGAAACGAAAAGACATAAACGCTCGTGTTCGTTATTTGCAGATGTAGATCATTCGCTTCTTCGACTGGAAGAAATAAACCGCACCGCGTTTGCTTTGTATTTTTTTCACGTCTAGTTTCAATTATTTTATTAACAACGCAGCAGAAGAGCGTAAAAGTGATTCGTATTCTAGGATAGTGGCGCCATATGTAATCCGAAAAAGGACTCAGGACTCTATGAGAAGAAGAAGCGTCAGATACAGATAACATCTGTAGGAAAAGAACAATTTTCGCACAGCGGGCGAATGTAATAACCATCATATAACATGTTTTGTGTCGGTGCCAAATCGGAAATTACAGCCACTGAAGAAGCTGAAAAGATTGACGTGAATCCAGTTACCATTCCTTCCATCTCGATACAAACGCGCCTTGAATGTCAAATAATACGCCGAATTCATATAATTTCCACTTCAACTTCTTGCTGCTAAGTGAGATAACTCATCAAGCTTGGTTGTTGTTTGGGGAAACATCTAAGTAAACTTTGGAATACGTATAATACTTATTGTTAGTTCGAGTCAAACTATTGCTGACTAGATGTGTCAACCCAAATCATTAAACATTCACGCAGTCCATTTCCAACTGTATAGCAGAACAATTACTTAATTTAAATATTTTATGTTATAACTCAGTTATAACTAATTTATTTATTCATTAATTAGCGCTCAGTTAGCTCTGAAGCGCAACAAGTGAGGATGGTGAAGTGGAGTTTTGAATTAATGAGTTAATTGCGGCTTAATTGCGAGAAATTCTTAGAAGACTGACAGATAAATGGGTGAATGATGTGATGACTTAAAGATGTACTCGCAGAGCACGAGCACTAAATAACAGAAGAACAAGGCGAAATGTGCTCTGCGCGTGCAGTGCATGTAATTTTCAGAAAAGACATTACTGTTAATTAAGTCGCCGTCTTGTGCACTTGGGGCGCAATTAACTGTCGACTGATAAGACTTATCTATGCCCCCCTGTGGCGAGTGAATTCTTAATTAACAATTTTACAGAAAATACTGAAAACCTGAAAGGACGATTTAGTTTGGTGAGATTTAATGTAGAATTGGAAGTTTCAGTAGCGTGTTTACTCGAAACACGAAATGACAATGGAATACATGAGCGAGTAAATCGTTTACAAATACATTATGCGCTCTAAGACGATAGAATCTAATTGCATATTCATGTCCGTCGTCTGCATTCCCACGCCGCCGCCGCTTCGCGCAGCGCAGAGTCGTGTCGTATTTCGCGTTTATGTAAGTGCCTACTTTGCCAACAGCTACAGCTACAGGGACACAGCGGCAATAAGTACTTACTTATGTCGTGCTTCCGCTGTGTCCTCGATTGTCTACAATTTACATTTAGTTTGTGCCCTGCCAGCCCGGAAATATTACAGCGCCGTGTACAATTTCAAATAAATCGAGCGTTTTAACGTAGTCCAGGCCCAAAAAGGTCGAGTTTCTATTTGTTATATCGATTTATCTTGATTCACGAACACTTCATTACACTCGTACTCGTACCTACAACTCCTTTGAACCCACCAACTTGCGTTTTCCTTTCACTTACTTGCGTCTTTGTGCACTGAAACGCTTTTTTTTTAAAGTGAAAATCAAGTGGTTTGCAAAAAGAAGATAAAGAAACGGGTTTTTTCTTAAGAAGGTTACTATTACGAGTATATATCTTATTGCTAGACAAAAGTTATCGAATCAATCACATTTTTTAAGAAGAATAAGGTTTTTGCTTGTTAGTAGGTAATCGACAATCTTTGTTTCTGGAATTTTTTTCTTGAGTTCAGTTTCTTGAACATTAGTGGCTGGCGCCTCCACCCTGTGCTGTGTGATTTATAATAATAAATAAGAGGAAGTCTCTTACCTAAGACATTACATTTCTTGTCAGAAGTTTTATCAGTAAAAAGGTTCTAGGTTAAGTTTTTGAATGAATGGATAAAGGATAAGATCACTTAATTGAATGAATTAATATGAGCTTCTAGCTGAAAAGGACTTGAAATGAACTTGACTCATTTATTCATACGAGTATGTACATGCTCCTTGGCAAGGCGCAGATGGAAAAACCTAAAGCTGTAATTATTCATTCGCAAGGCAAGTTTTAATTCCGTATTCATCATTCATCAGTCCCTCCGCAAAGCCTGATCTTTTCACTTAATATTAACTTTAACTTCACTTATAATACTCGCACAATACGAGCTTGAATCGAGGACAAAACAGAACAGGCTCGAAAGGCTTTCATTTCAATTCAATCACTTGTGAATGCTGCAAATCTTTGAAGATTATTATCCAATTTGACAGTTTAATTAATTGCATATTAATTAATCACGGATACATTTCACATCTTGCGTTCGGGTTTGACTCTACTAGGACGAAGTAGGGTATGGGACGAGGCGAAAGTTTGCGTCAGAGTGTTGACAAAGTTAAGCAAGAGACGAAAGTTTGCGTATATCGAGTTTCACGAGATTTCCATTTCCATGTTACGAACATATCCCATCCACTTGCAACGGGGACGCAGAGACAACTTTACGCCAAGATCAAATTAACGGTGACGATGATGGAAAAACTCTATCGCTATCTAAGTTTTCACTAATAGCAAGTTGAGTTGCGGGCGGAAGAATAGTGAAAATCCAGGATATAATTGTAGAAATTGTGAATGCATAGGCTGATGATTAATAGCACGAGCTCAGCTCATCAATACCTATGTACATTGCGGGCGGCTGCGAGTGCAACACAATGGAATTACTGATGATGATTGATGGGATAATTATGCCACCGTAGCCGCAGCCGCAACGCCGCCAGCGGCAGAGGACGATGATGTTAGTGTTTCTAATAATCTCCTCGTAATCATGCTAATGAATTTTTTGTTTAGTGTTTTGTTCAGCGAACTATAATATAATAGCAAGTTGAATGTCGTGTGCGTGTAGGTGGCGGGGCCCCCATTAATAATCTATATCTTTGCTCGGCGGGCGGAGGGCATCCTCGGATGTCTGCTCCATTCGATATCGATCATTATCGTCGGATTGGATTTCGTCCTCACGTGCACATCCGTGGATTTTTCTCTGTCTACCCTTCAACTGCGACGACAACTTACAGTTAGCCTCGTTAGTTCACTTCGTGTTCATTTTATTTCCCATTTCGCACGTTTTCACGTCCGCACGGCATTTTATTTTCTGCAAGATAAGGTATGGCAACGTTTCTAATAAATAAAAATACAACTACGTACGTTCAATAGCAATACCAAAAAATATTCTTTTTTAGAACACTTTTTTAGGGGTTTTGAGGTTAGATCTTGATATATCTTGGGGTCAGTGCATTAAACATTAAAGATACTTATTTCAGGCGTGTGCTGTCTGCCCTTTACTTTATCCGCTTCCGAAACAAATGCGAAGGATATTTATTCAATGCGTGTCTCTTTTTCATCCGGCGTATAAATTGGTCTTCTCCTAGGAATCGATTCTTCTATACTGTTCTATATAACAGAAAATACGTTTCTTAAGTTTAGTACTTAGGTACATATTTTTTATTTAAAGTTGTGAGAAATATACTTGCTTATACCTAAGAGCATAATATAAGAGAGGAAAGGAATGGAAAGGAAAGGAAAAAGTCTACATCTCGTAAATATATTTCGGTCGCATTTGTAATACGAGCCCCCCAAGGAGTTCGCATCCTGCTACTGCTGCCGCGCGGCTGCCAAGGATCGGAGGCGGTATTGGGACTAAGAAAGATTTACCTTATCGGTAGGCAGCAATGTAGCGTGGCGCAGACGATAGCCGGTCAGCCGCTCCGGGAGGCGGCGTGTTTATTTTAGTATACAACATAGCGACGTCAATTACACTGCGTTATCGCTGCTGCCGCCCCACAGCGCTGGCAACTAACCGTCTTCGGTCTTCGTTGCCGTCTCCATCTCGCTCATGATTCACTTGCAGTTCCATCAGCTCAAACCTTGACTTTTATGCACACACTAAGTTTCAATTCAATTTTGATGGCGCAAACGCGCGAAAATTCACTTTTGCACTTTCGGTGCTTCTTCGCATTTTATTTATTTTCTTATTATTCATGGAGAAAACTTGATAGAAAACTTTAAAGTTAAATGCTTTTGCTTTTTATAAGGATTTTTTTTCATAGAACATTGAATTTAATTAAATTTCTTCTTCTTTTTACAGGTTCATTCATTTGCTCTAGGGTTACGACTAATTCACTACAAAGTAAGTACATACTTACCTAATTTTTTTAAATTTTTGATTGTTAAAAGCACTTGAATTAAGTTTAGTCACGTTGCACTCATAACAAAACAAAATATTCTGTATAGTTAAGAGCCAACTAGAATGCACTTGCATGATGGGCATACGCAAACAAAACTTTTCGCCAACACAAGTTCTGCAAGCAAAATGCGAACGCATCGCATCGCATCGCGTGCCAGCCGGTGGCTCCGTGTCATTAATTTTATTACGCATTTCACTCCCGCTCTAAGGCAATGCAATGCAAGGCAAGGCAAGGCTTGTTCGTTCGTTCATTAATTCAAACAACTAGCCACTAGCCCAAGTGTGGTGAACTGTGCGAGCACGAGCGCAAGTGCAATGGGAATCGCAAACATTTACCATTCATTTCAGTTTTCACGAAGCGAAACTGCCGGTACGGTGGTTAAGTTATGCCGGCGGTAGTCAAGTACAGAAAGGACGAAATAATGGGACGAACTTTATAAATAAATGTCTTATATTAATCTTCCTTTTCACATCTATGCTCATATTTCACATTAATAACTGGCTGCTTTAAGGTCTATTCAGCTGATAAATGTTAATAGTTCTTCAACTAACTATTAAAAAATATACTTTCTTTCTGATTAATTACACATTGCTTTAAAATAACTGAAATATTACTTAGAGTCTAATATGTACTTAGGTAGTTACTTATCTTTTGATATTCATTATTCAGTATTATTTGCAGCGATTCTAACATTTATTTTAGCGTAGATTCTGGGTTATGCTAACATTAATACTGATTATTTACGTTCTTCAGCCGCGAATTTACGTATAAATATTTATTTATCATACAGAAATATGCGAAAACTTGATAAAAACAAATTTAATTCAATATGTTTACACATATTTTGCTAGGTTATGATATGATAAATTGTGGTCTTGGGTAATGCACTGCATAAATAAAAATATTGTTGTGGTTGACTGGAATTTGCAGCGATAATATTTGTGTTTTTCATGAAATTTATATGGAAATTTATGAAAGCATTTTTAACATTAATTAAGTACATATTCAATGGTAGGTATGTACAAATATTTGGCACACTGGCGGCGGTTTACACGTGCACGTTTAACAAGTATTTCTATACAATAACAACCATGGTATGAGAAACAATAACGTACATCTACCCACGTGCACGTGCACGTCTCTCGTCCGAGTGTCAGACAAATTCTGAGGAGTACTCACTGTCACTGCCGCTGGCGGACGAGACGTCCACGGGCGAGGTGGGCGCCGCCACCAGCAAGGAGCAGTTGCTGTCGTCCTCGCTGTCGGCCTCCTCGACGGTGTCGATGTCGCGCCGACATCCTTGGCGCGGCAGAAGCCGTCGGTGCCACCGGCGCCCGCCGCGCAGATACTGCGTGAACGACGATCGCAAGCCGGCGTACCTGTTGTTCCTCGATCATAGCTCGATCACTTCGGGTCCTTTCCAGGTAATCCCCGCACGCAGCAGGTTCCAATACCTCATCACACCCGCAATCGCAACAATCTGCCAACAACCAGTGAGCAAACAGTTTTACAAAGATTATAACCACACAGAAGACAGTGGCACTTACGTTGATTAAAGTTCTTGATATGAAAAAGGCAACTTCGGCTTTACACAGGGCGTCGAATTGCTGTAAATGCACAGAAATTATATAAGAAAAACTCTAAGAAAAGACGAAAACCAAGAAGAAAAAGAAGAAGAAAACTGACTTACTCTATTGACGTGATCTCGCAGCACGTTTGAATAAACCATCGCGACGGCTTCCAGCGACATGAATGTGATAAAGCCGATTATCCATGGTATTATTAATGATGAGTTCTCCTGCAAGAGGGAGCAAAAATATTCATGTAATCAAAACATCATTAATTACACTCTCAAGCCAAACACTTTTTCATTTCTTATGTAAACTTAAACCCCCACAAGAGGCATATTTAATTAATTATGGCATGTAAGCCATAAATCAGTCATGTTTTGATTAATTTTCTTTGATTTTTTTTCATTACTGACTTAAAGTTTAATTAATTAGGCTTAAAATGAATTTTAATTAAGGAATGTCAATGGTGTTTAATAATAATCTCTGATATTTTATTGATTGTAAACGTAAACGTGCGTTGGTTGGACAAAACGTGGTGGAGAAGAGACTAAAGAGTAAAGTTCTGTCCTGTCAATATTTGTTTATCAGTGGGTAAATAATAGATCGGGCTATGATAGGATATGAATCTAAATGCGTAAATCCGTGGGCAGAATGCAGAAGCACAAAGGGCAAATACGTGTGAGATCCATCTAGTTCACTATAGTACAGTGTGATGTTGTGTTGTGTTGTGTTGTAGTGCAGTGTCGATGCAGTTTGATGTTGTTGCTGTTGCTGTTGGTACACCTACTGGTTAGTGCACTGCCAACGCATAAATTCTCCTCACTGGAAGCTTTCAATCAATTTGCTTCTCGTCCATGCACCGAGTGAATATGGAAATTACGAACGGTACGATTGCTGCTCTTCTCTTAATCAATTGCTGCTTCGTTGCCAGGCCTGGCCATGCAATGCCATTTCGTTTGGTTGCCTCTCATTTTTTAGATTACTCATTGAAAGTGTAATAAGCAAGCAATTTATTTTTTCACTTTTATACGTTTCCCCGTTATTTATGATGAAAATAATGGATTCATTTTGTGTTTAAAATTGCATTGTCATTCAAAATTGAACTGCACATCAATCACCTTCTCTGCAGGCTCCCAGCAGGTCTGAGAAGTGTCATTTATTATAAAATATTGGATAGCACAAAGTTTTATTGTACACGCCACCAGCGCTTTTTTAGTCTATAATTACTTCCGGTGTTTTCTTGTTGCTCGTTCCTTGTGTTTGGCGGGTGTAAGTGAAGTGCTTTATTTACTCAGAGGCTTTTATTAAGTTTACTCGGCGGTGCCATGCCAAGATTCTACTTTGTGTGCATTTATTGCGTTTTTTCTTAACTGTACTCAACTTTTAAAGCCTAAGAAACAAAATTAAGGGGATATTTCTGTGAAATAATGTAGAAAGATGTAAGAGAAGAGCATGGGATAAGGTTTATTGTCAGTGTCAGGATTGTGAACGATATCAGTGTCCTAGTACCTATACTTTAGAGAAGTAGAAAGCATATAAACAGCGACACCTGCGGCAATTACTCTAACAAAAGGAGTTTATTACAATGACCAGGAGCGTAACAAGCGGTATCTCTAACGGTCGGCACTTAATATTCCCGGCTGCTATGCATCTGGAAACTAAAGCGACCGACATGCTAATCTCGCAAGTTGATTGAATTATCACGCCGGTGGCGAAAAAAGCGTTGGCGCGTTGCAGACTTCACAAAGTTTTCCTGCGGCGAGAAGAATATCTATCGACTTTTCTGGACTTTTTTGAGTTTTAAGTGATGCGGTCGTGACTTTGGCAGTCTTTCTGCCGGAGATCTTAACTTTCTTCTTCAATTCCAGCCTCAGCTCCGGCTCCAGCTTCAACTTCAACTTCTTTCGTGTTCGGTTTTGTTATGTCGGCTTCGGCGCTGATTTCACGCCAGCTTTGACGGACGTCACGTCTAACTTCGGTGCGTTGGGCGTAATAAAATTATCGAGCGCCTGACGAAAGAATACATTAGTACGCGCCTTGCGGTAAAAAGTTGTATCCGAAATTGTGTGCGCTGCAAATCATGCAAATGGTATGATACTCGAAGCAATGCCAGATATTTCTTCAACGCGATCGCAAATGGCATTTACATATCGCACATAATTCTTTATTACTTTAAAGAAATTTATTACATTTTTATTCAAATAATCCCTGTCGTCGACTATAAAACTGAGCATATTTTGCACGCGCAGTAAATATTCATTTCCTACGCCACGAGCAAACAAATAAGAATAAAACGTATTTAATTGAATTGCAGTCCAATGAAATGCAATGCAATGAATTAAAGCATATTTGCAATGCTTGATTTCCGAATCAACAAATTATTTCTGCATCGCGAGTCAGCATTTCTTAGTACGCAGAAACTTTGCAAATAATTTACATTTTTTCATGCAGTCTTGGAGCGCTATTGATATATTGAAAAAGTTTTTCAATAAGCGCACTTTCAATAAGTCGGATCAAAATTCATGTACTGTAACGTAATGTTATGTACTTTTGTTTGGATTTACTTCGACCACTACCTTCCGAAATCAATACTTTTGTTCGGTTTGAATGAAATCGAAAAACTACGTAGAAAAAAGTTTATTAAACAAGTTTTTGGTGCGAATTTTGTGAGGAATGCACATTGAATTTTGGGAAACGAAAGCAATTAACTTCCAATACAAGTCTTGAAGCTGCCGAAGCTGAAGCTGAAGTCTGGCAACTTTCGTTCGCGCCCTCCGCCGCATGAATATTCCACTCATGAATTAATTGTCTTGTTCAAACACCATTTGACTTGCATATTATCCGTTTGATGTTTATGTATTGTATGATATTTACCATTCAGTGCCATTCGGTTTGTACCAAGTAAGTAATTATTTATTTGTGAAACCCTTGGCTGTCTAATTATTATTTTAAATTAAGTATTAATTATTAATTAAATTTGTTACATGTAAATAATTCAAAACATCAATATGTTATGTTATTGGAATACCACTTGTATGGACTTTCATGTCATGGAATATTGTAGAAATGTTATGAAACATTAAACATTAAACGAGTACCAACCTTGTATATTCCAATGAGCAGCAAAGCGCTGAGAATAATCATGAAGAGTTGCGTGCCGATGATTGCAAAATACGCGATCTGTACTCCTGCAAGTTCATTTTAATTAAAGATTTTAATTAATACAGCATTACACATCAAACAAAGATACGACTAAGACGAAGATGAAGAAGAAAGTATGTATCAAGGGGACTAGCAATAGATTAAACGTAACGTAAGCCGCGGTTTTATAGTTTCCAGCGCGGAAAGTTTCCTTACCGTAATAAACATCCTCCAAACTCGCATACTTTTTAATGTTCACTCCGATCCGCCAGCTGTAGAGAAGTACCACTAGTATTGATATATTCTGCAACGAAAAAGCCACCGGAAAAACTAATTAAACTTTTAATTTAAACTTTAAAATACCTGTACTTATTTTAGCTGAGTTCAGTTTTACATGCACATATTTCAATAGTAAAAAGGCACATTTTGAACCTTTTTTTAAGTGTCAGTTAAACTTCAGTAGTTATTTTGCGCCAACAGTTTACGAGTATAGCAAAAACTGACTGACTTTCCGGGTTTCCTCGTAATTTTGCATTAGCTCGCCCTGGCAATTACTTAATATTGTATCCCTTAAAAGGGCACATAAATCGTTGAGGTTACTGTATTCAGACGCGAGCGTACCAACGTTAACACATTTTTAATAAACATAAAAGAGCGTATAAATAAAAAAAGTGATTCATGCCCTTTCATATAAAAACCAATATACTTGTAATAAATAACTGTTGGGCGTAAAGGCGTAGGTTTGATGAAAAAATTGCTTGTTCATGATGAACACTCGTCGGCCTGTTTCGCTTCCACTTCAGCTCCAGGTTATTCAGTATAACGCAGTTCGATATTTGATTTTCAATATAATACCTACATTGTATTGTATTTTTGTACTTTTACGCCTGGGGATAGAGAGATGGATAGATATCTACAGGGCTACAGGGTAAAGAACGGGGATCGAATAAAGAAAGCCGTCAGCAAACGTCAGAATCCTCGTGTGTAGATGCATGTTCATTCTTCACCTCCGGTTCTCGCTCGTATGCGAAACCCCAGAGGCATATTGTGAAACATATGTAGATACACGTATTTGAATAAAATAAATGGAATTCTGTTCATTCAGCGCACTGCAGAAACATTTGTAACGCGTTGCATAGTTGCCAGCGCCTCCACACCCGGGACCAACCAACCCACATATGTAATATTTTATATTAATAACTGCTCTTTGCTTGCTTCCACTTTTAAATCCAATAATAAAATGCATACACATTTGTTATCTGAACGCCGGAATGGAGTTTGAGTTTAAGTTTAAGCAAATGCTGACAGAATGAAATAAATGCAATTTACTGGCGCGAAGTATTGTAGATTCGGCCGCAGGGAAAAGCGCACCGCACTGAAACAAAATTAAAATACCGATAAATAAATCCACTGCGGAGAATAAAGCTGCAGGCATTAATCTCTGGCATTGCCGCTGCGATAGAAATCAAACGCGTAACTCAATTATCTCTTCGCCGCTGATTTCGCATTGAGCAGGAGGCGCTTTACTGTGGCGATAACACCAACGCAAAGGCAACGGCAAACTCGATTACGCTTTGCAGGAAGCGCTGCGAATACTTGAAAGTACGTGTACGTGTGTCTCTCTAACAACAAAGTGGAGTGGAATGGAGTAGTGAGAGGAAAGTAATCTCTAGTGCAGGGCAGCACGTGTAAGAATCCAAGGTATCCATCATGCTTATTTAATCAACGTCAATTCACGATTGACGCCTGATTGATACGCGAGAATTGAACATTAGGACAGTCATCGGCATGCATTGATCGTTGGATTGGATTGTAAGTGACATTTATTGTTGTTTTATTGGTAGTTTTTTGTTGGTTGATGTGCAGTAGGGAAAATTGAAATTTTAAACGAACGCTTGACTTGGGGAAATGCTGCGGAATTTAGATTTCCATAAATTGCACCTTAGCATCGCTCACGAACGAGCATATGCAGTGTATAGTAAAATATTGCACGGCATAATGAATGTAATTTACGTGGAATCGCAGAAGAAATTCGATGAAATGCTGCCGCTGCTGAGGCGGCGGCGACTCACCAGCGTATAAATTGCTGATGTGATTGCGGCATGCCGCGCATTCATAACGCGGCATCCTCGCAGCACGGTGACGTGTTCGTACGGATGCAGAATTGTAAACTTCATCATCGTGACATTTTCCTTGAATATAAATCACCTGTAACAAGGGAGCATAACATGAGAATAAATTCACTTGCAATTCTTATATATATTTCGTTTACTCCACTGCATCTTACTGAGTATTATTTATTATTAAATTTATTCTTCGTTTTCTCAGTTTTCCTCGAATGAAAACGACATTTAAATGGGGAAAAATGTTGAAATTATTTGCGATATTTTTAGTTGGTATTCATTAGAGAAATTGGTAGTGCAATTAATTGATGTTTGATATGGAATGCCTGTCGGTGCAACGGTGCAACACGATGAAGGATGGCGCTCCAATTAGCGCGGCAATATTAGCGAAAGTGCGGTCGGAGGCGGTTAGTCACACACGTGCCAGAATAGTTTCGTAATCGTAATCGCAATGCAATTACGATTCAATTCGATGCAATCTCACATCCCACTCAACGCTCAAATCCAAACTACAACACAACTAACTGCACTCCAATTCATTTCATCCTAATTTGTCAAACTCTAATGAATATTTAAATTTCCCATTTCAATTATTGATTCTTAATTAAATACTAATGGAATAAGTTTACCTTTGCCTGTGAATATAAATCACTTATAAATGAATAAAAATAGAAAATAAGAAAGATAAAAGTCAATAATTCAGGACGAATGAATGACTTTCTACAGGACGAGGGTGAAAAGTCGTGCAAGTTTTGTACTCGCTTGACTGACAAATGATCGAAGGCAATTTATTATTTCTGCTTTCACGCGCCTCCTCGCCGTCAGTGAATGGAAGCGTGTGCACAATTGAACGAAACTTGAGGACCGCGACCGGCCAGAAGTGCGTAGTGCGGGCGCCTCCACATTGTGAGCGACGCAGAATCGCTTATAAAGTTTTCATCGAGCATCAAGGCTGATTTATCCTCATAATAAAACGGCTGATAAATGCTCGGCGCGATGCAAGAAATGTTTTCAGCGCTGACAGTGAAGAATACAAGTAGGTTTAGGTTTAAAGTCTTCGTCAGTCTTCTTGTCGTTTTCGTCGCTTTCTTTGCGTTTTAATATCATTCTTTCAATGCAATGCAATGATAAAGCTTGTGGCAATGAATTATCATCATATAAACGGGCGGCGATAAAGCGACATCATTCATCTGTGCTTTTCACACGCGGCTGCGTTTCATTTGTTTTCTTTTATTCAACAAAAATAAAACACAAAATAAATAAAATATCCAAAGAAAGAAGGAAAATTTATTATTTACAGTAATATTTTATAAGATTAATCACTTGGGAAAAGAAAATAACAACTTTGGCAAGTTTGACAAGCAAATAAAAAATTAAAACAATACATCATCGAGTCGTCGACGAAGTCATTTCAACGCAATGTTAACGTCGAGTTTGACGCTGAAAAACACGCACGATTATGTTATGCATGCAGAAACAAGTCCATCATTCCGTTGCGTTCCGTTTTGTAAACATGCATGAATATAATGAATCCTTCATCGGTTGGATATGCTAGCGACCCGACCGACGAAGGAGCATAAGCAGTCTGTTATGTTAGTTTCCGTAACCG
>NBZA01000237.1:11256-36815 GCA_003054995.1 Aleochara bilineata
CTCCGTTTTTTATTTCAACTCTTCTCCTTCATCTTGAACCAGAACCCCAGGCCCATTATAAATACGTGAAGGCGAGGCGAGGCGAGGCGACGAAGTTTGAACCTAATGCATTGTGAGTGACTGACTTTCTTCCGCTGAAGCGTTTTCATCAATTTCCAGATCATCATAGCTCTTTCCGGTTTATATCGCTAACCTTCTGTCAGTCCCAATGAGATTTCTCAAACAATATAATTTCTTAATGGATTTTCTGATTTTTTATAATTTTCTAACATTTTTGTTTATAACTCTTATTTGTACTCTAATTAAATGCATAATTTAATTAATAATCAGATAATTGATTCAGGATACATACCAATGCACAGTAAGTAATTAATTAATTAACACGCACTAATTGCCGTTAAGCATTGATACATTGCCTGTTGACCAACAATAATCCATCCCCAGTGCCGATGCATATTTGATAACAATTTCGGGGCGCAAATAGCCCGTTCTTTTACGTTTTGTGATTGTGGATCGGTCATAAATTAATCTTTCATGAGTTTAATCCCAGCGGCGTAATGAGTAACGCGAATCCACAATGATATGCAAGTCATTTCCGAAAATATCAATCAGATATTGCGAGTTGCCGATATCGATGAATTTTAATGTTCAATCAGCGTGCGGTAATTGCCGTGAGTTGCCCTGAGAGTCAGCCATCGGCAAAAAAGCCGCGGTTAATTGAATAATAAATGCGAGAATAGTGTTTCTATCGCTGGGAATTGTAATTGCATATTCGATTAGTTCCCGATAGTTAATCATAAACTAGTTTTCCTGATACTAGGACCGGAAAAAAACCGCACGGAAAATTGAATAAAATTCCGGGCTCAATTTGCTTCTCTGACTGCTGGGTAATTGCTATTTTCTAATTAAACGATATATAGATACAGAATTTTTTAATTGCAATTGCTATCAGTTGTTAATTATGGATAATTATTATTGAAAAGTGACTCAAGTCAAGCCAGAAATTTCTCAGAAATTTAAGCCATGTACCAGTAATGGCTGAGCAATAAATATTTCTCTATGAATTATTGTCTACGCGATCGTCCGTCTGAAATTGCAATGCAATGCGCTCTGCGCCTGAGCAAGGCACTTATCAGCGATGCGGAAAGGTGAAACAACACAACATGCCTAGTTTCGGTCCGAGGCTTGTTTGTTTTCACGGATGGCTCGTTGTCGACGAAATTATAGCGTGTGCGCGCCGGCAAAATGCTTAATGCACACGTTTCGCTGCATAAGTACGTCGTGAGTGAGTGTGTCTATGGCTGTGTCCGCGTCTGTAGCTTTGCTCGTTTTCGTTCACGCGTTATATCATCGCAATATCATACTTATTACTCTTGCCCAGCGACTTTTGCTTTCCGCCTTTTGTACACTGTGTTCGCGAGAGTTCATCCAAATACTCTACCCTTCCACGTACTTTTCCCATGTCTTCAGGCTGACAGAACGGTGTGTATGCCAAGTGGGAGTCACATATACAGATATTGCGCATTGGTGCACGCGAGAAATATAATTTTTCCTTCTTTTCGCTTGTTTCTCGTGGCGTTTTCGCACGCTGGAGGCGAGCACGTCTCTTGCAATCCAGCGATAAGCAAGGCGCACATTGCGGTCCAGCATCATGATCTTCACGGACCGCCTGCACTTACACTTTCTAATAAAGTCGAGGTCGCCTCTAGGATCCACAATTTTTTGATAGTAAACCCAGCAAATCGCTAGATTTCTATTTATATTGCCATTGAAATAAATTAATTTAGAGGTAAATCCGCGGAAATTATATGTAGGTACATACACACTACAAGCAGTGAGTGGGAAAGCCATAATCAAACGAAATTAAAGTACCATTGAATGCAATTAATACATTTTGCTCGGTGCGCGCTCATCCGGATTTGTTCGCTTGTCAACTATACTAGATTCGACTGCACTCGACTAATTTCCATTTTCATTTCGGGTAAAACAATAAACCAGTGCTTCTAATCATCGTGCTGATGATAGTTTATCCGCTTTCCATTACGCCTGCACTACACTCGTGTGTTTTTCTCATTTGAATGCCATGAAATATGTACCTGTGCGAAATTGCTTGGCGGATCGGCTGCGTTGCGCTTTTGCACGTTTCTGCACTGATCGCTGGTGGTTATAATGAACTTTGTTGCGGTTTATCGCTGACTGATTGATAGTTCTATGCTGTGTAATTATACACCAGCCGCGGTGCGTTGGGAAACGCTTGTTTTCAAAGCTTGTTTGATCACTTCTCAGGATACAGAAAAGAGAAAAACTAGGGACATCTGTGGAAATGTTAATTTAAGTTACGAGTGTCCCCTATTTACCAAGTTTAGCTTAGTTTTAGTTGGTTGTCTAGTGAATCATGGATAGAGGATTGAAATCCCTCTGATATGTCATGCGTGATACGCACACACACGGCCTGGACAAAGAACTTGAGCTGAAGGCTGAAGACTGAACACTGTGCAAGACCCTCGTCGGTCGGAGCACAACACAAGGTAACCATGTCTAACTGCATACAACTACGGAGATGTATTTGCGGAAAGTTTGATGTTGTCACGAGTAAATAAATCAAGTCATGCGTGGGCGGCGAGTGAAATGCATGTTGTTGCAAGTTCAACTTTTTTTTTAAAGCACGAGGAGGATGAAAGGCTCTTGTGCTATGAAGAAAGTGCAAAGAATGGTACCGCCGGCAATTGGCAGCCGTTTTTCGGCACTGGAAGTGATTGATTTCTCCAGGGAGTTTCACCCTTCGATCCATCAACTCTGATTAAACTATATCCGCGTTGGCGTTCGCATAGCGTGGGTGTAGACACGCACAATCAGCGAATATACAGCTCAAAACCTACGTGAACGCAAGCGCAAGCGAGATTATCGGCTAATATCTAGGCTAATGTATTTTTTATGTATTTGCGTTTCGAAGTCGGTCGAGCGTGGGGCACAAAAAAGCGAAGCGATTCAATTTTGGGATTTGTGTGCCCTGTCAGAATCGGGAACGGAACGCAGTGAAAAAATTTAAACAAAATGCGATAAAGTGCCGCTTGTTTTTACCAGCAGACGGGTATTTTGTTGGCTGGAATTTAATGTTATTGTTCTGTGGAAAATTCAGGTAACGCTATACTATTGTGCATAAACCCAATCAGAATCAAAGCCAGGACTATCAGGAGCTTGTTTATCGCAGCGAGTGCTTATTGCTATAAAGATCACAAAATAGAGCAAATGCCTATTCGTATTTTGCATTTTTTAGCATAGGTTTCAATGAATTTGATTGTTTTTTAAACTGTCAATGATTGGTAATCAATTTTCGTCAGATCAGAGCATGATGTAAAGCGTCCCAATCGATCACTGCTAATCGATCAGGAATTAACGTGCGATTCTTGAAATCTGAAATCTGGGTGCAATGCACTGAGTAGAGCAGCGCAGAGCGAAGAGTGGGTAAATATGTTCGGAAAAGCGCACACGTTCGCTGGAAACCAGCCGAATAAGAGAAAAATGCGAAAACCTTACGTACTGCTGGGAAAAGTCGAAATTTGCTGAGTCTCGTCCTTGCACTGCGGAAAGCTTGCATGTGGTAGATGAAGAAGAGGAAAAAGAAGAGGCAGTGGAAATGTAACCGGAAGGAAAACTACCGAATCCGGAGGTAGCAGATGAATTATGTACGCTTGCGCTTGCCTTGCTTTCTACTTGCTACTTGCCTGCTTGAAAATTTCATCCGATGCCTAAGAGATCGGCATAGTTTTTATCTATCCTAACCTACATCCACCAAGCGATTTCTTCCACCACACTCCAAGAAACCCCACATACTTGAGGTGCTAGACAACACTCTATACATTATAAGGGTAGGTTTGCATCTTTTAACCAGATTCTAATCCATTTACATTCACAACAAGCAAAGAAACCAAGGAAACAAACTGAGAAAAACAAGCTACTAGTGCTGCTCTTGCACTGGGAAAACCACGTGAAAACCGTAGCAATGTGAGAAAAAAGGCAATAAATTTGAAACTTGAAACTGGAAAGTTGGCTCAGGACGCGTATCCCGCCGATTATCAATTCAACTTTTATAACAAATCGCTTGCGCTTGGCTCGATCTGGATGAAAGATTGTAGGACATGCTCGATTGGATTTCTCAACAGAAACTGCAGGTGAAAAACAGTAAGACATTCAAAGAATCATCAATCAAATACAGTATTACATATTATAGATGGTGCTAAATGTTAATTGTTCAGGGTAGTCCTAGGTTTTAACTGAAAAGGGTGTGTGCCCTGTGGGTTGTATACGCATCGTTGATGAATGCACTTTAAGCATTAGCACCCTCTACCAGTGTACACAGTGATGATGGTGATGGTGATGGCACTCGTTTAGGGGTCGGTGTTAGACGCATGTCGTTATTGATGCGTCGGTTGCATTATCGCCTTCGCTGATAAGACTCCTTGGCGGGGGTGTCGTGCCGTGCCGTGCCAGCTTGTTTGCATTGCGTTTCATGACGAGCACTCAAGTATCCAGCCCTTGGAGTGGTGATTCAATAGGGTGGTATGTAAATGTGTCAGTTTTCACGCCCTGATTGACTCTTACTCAGACTGCTGCTAAATGCATTCGAACCCAGGCCCAGAGAGGAACAAATTTCTCAATTCAAATCATTGATAACATGGTTACGTCTGAACGTTTAGTCATACATATATGAAATGAAAAAACCCTGAACTGTGCTAGGACCTGAAGTCAAGCCTCGGCCTGACAATTGTGCAGCGTGTGTATGACAGGCTCACACGTGACGTCTTTTGTCTAATCAGCGCGTGTGTCGCGAACACGACACAAACTAGAGTTGCGTTATTGTTGTTCTTGTTGTTGATTGTATCCGGTTGAGGGAACTCATCAGAGCAGCATATTTTTGACGCTTGAGCCTCGCTTTGTGTGCGTGCCATGAGCGGTGGCGTGTTTGCACAAGTGTCCTTTCACACAGCCCAGGACCAAGTACCTCGAAGTACTTTTTCCATTTGCAGCGTTTTTCGGACATCGGCAAGCGTTTCGTGCGGTTGGGTGGACTTGTTTGTTCAAGCGTATTACATGACATCCGTTTAGGATGCGAAGATGGGATGTGATGTGGATTTTTCTATAATATTATATCCAGAAAGCAGACAGCAGAACCCAAGGAACAAAGATCATTAGCACTGAGCGGCTTTCCAGCAGCAAGTAGGTCGCCAAACTAAACAAAGGGAGTTGATGAGCATCACAGCTAGGAAATAAAAGTTTTGCACTTTTACGCTCACACTTAGTGCATGCTTGCTTGCTTGCTAGTGGTGTTGATGGGCAGGTGCCCTCCGCATTTGCTAAGTGAGACCAGAGAGCAAAGGTCTTCATGCTTCTAGTAATAACAAAGTTTCTTTTTATTCCTTTGCGTGCGCTTGCGCTCGCGACGTTTCATCTGCATAAAGACCGAGTGTGCGTGGGTACAGGTAGGAAATTGGAATCTGGGATTGGGTCTTGCAGTCGCCTGCAGTCTGCAGTTTGCAGTCTGGGTTAAGTAAGTGTAACGGTCCGGGCTGGTGCAAAGCAGCGATGAGCTTATTATAATATGAAAAGTTGAAAACTTATTAAATTGCATCGCCCGGGAATTGCCGTTTATACGCTGCACTGCAGAGGCGGAAATTTCTAATTACAGCGAGCGTATCATTGTTATACCTACAAGAGAATACTTTTAAATGCCGCGCTGGTGAATCCCCCGCGAGGAATTATTTATTTGCTGGGATAGGTTGGTTGGTTGGTTGGTTGGTGTTAACGCGGAAGAAATGCAACGTTGCACCCACTGAATGAATGCATTCATTGCCTCGGCAAAAACTAACAGCTTAAGAGGTGAAATCTGCATGCTAATCGCCGACTGGCATGATTTATGACCAGACTGGTGATGCAATCAAAGAATATTGACCGGTTGGTAAATTAAGTCCGCCGAAGGATATAGGCTTCTTCCCACACACGCGCATGCGCCAATGCCGTAAATAACTATTAGATGTATTCAATAATTATGCTGGCATAGCTAATGGAAGTCATAACAATATATCAAAGGCAAGCTTATGAGAAGTTATTATGTTCGGAGGCACTGTACTGTTTGCTCTTAAATGCAGAAATCTGCATACAGTTCATAGTCACTTGGAACACTTTGTCCTTTATCCTTGATTATTGACCGATTTGTCCAATGTGTAACAATGAAATGAAAATGAAAATTTCGGACTTTTGTAGATCAAGTTAAGGCTTGCGCCAAACGCAACGGTACGTATAAATCAAAGCCGCGTCAATATGTTTACATTACCGGTAAATGGACGGTTTAGCAATACACGTGGAGCACGCGCAGCCTGACTGAGTCTGGGCTGATTTATGGTTAATGTAAATTACGAGCGTAAAAGTGCAACTAATCTAACATGTCAGGTCGGGCGCGCATTGCATTCAAACTGTCACTGGAATATTGCGCTTGTGCTCGTTTTATTATTAATCTCTGAACTTGGTTGCTTGCTTGCTTGGTTGCTGCTGTGCAATTTTTTCATTGTTAACTGTCACAGCGCAGCGGTTCTTTTTGCTCACAGTTTTTCTAATTTGTAGCAAGCCACCTCCTGGCACCCCAGAAATGAGCCCAGCATGCCTCCACTCAGGCATACAAGCAGCAAGCCGGAAGAGCGAATATCGAGTGGAAAAAAATATTCGTTAGACTAACGCGCATGAATTATTAATTCTCTCCTTGCTTGCTTGCCGTTTCCTTCTTTCCTCCAACACAAAAAAGCTATTTAAATGCATGGCCTCTGACATAAATCAATGAAAACGCACCACGCACCACGCCGTCCTTATAAGAAAATCGTTTCCTTATTTCGATCACGATGCCAATGATGATGGCAATTTTTTTGCTTTTCTCTGCGTTTGTAGGGCGTAACCGTGGATGGGCCTTGAAAACATTAACATCATAACAAGAATTCGATATTAGGTTAGGTTCTTCAACGGGAGTGTAGAGAAAATCCAGTTTAAGTTGTCCTTGGTGTGGCTCACTTTATAATGCACATAATTCACGCTACATTTACCTGCCAGTGCACGAATTTAAGGAATAAGTATATGAAGTGTTCTCTCTGACTGGGATCCAAGGGACCCAGAACCCAGAACTCGGGACATTCACACTGGTCCAAAGCTTTGCGGTTCCAGGACGAGCCGCAACGAAGACGTAACGTAGTGTAACGTAACAGAAACGTGTCTTTATCGATTATACATTCCTCTTCGTGCCGGGATATCGTCTTCTCGGCCAGCCACTATCCGAGTGCTGTATTCCAGGCACACAACACAGGGTGTGCAAGTGAAAAAAATTCAATCTAGAAACTCCAGAACCTGCAGAAATTGCATGGCTAGTTTTTGCATTTTTCATTGATAGCCTGTTTCTTGCGGACACGTTCACGCGTAAGGGATCCCGCTACAGATGAATATATATTTTTTAGTCCCGCATCTCTCCAAGTGGCTGGGTTGGTTGGTTGGATGGTGACAAACGTGATAGGAATATCGAGGTAAATCATACAGAAATTTCGCGCCCGCCGCGCGACGAGTTGAAGAGTGTATATCTGGCGCGTGTATTTTTTATTGAAATATGCTCCTTGGCATTCAGGGCACACGCGTCGAACCCTTATAACTATGCAGGACCACAACATTCATACTTGCCTCAGTGCTGGCGTTAAAAAAGCCTCAAACGGCCCGCCACGCCGCGTCAGCTTCGTAAATATTGCGCCTGGCAAAACACTTTTGTACTTACGTGCAAAGTTTTCTTTTCTTTGCTTCGTAGTATAATAGATTTATTTCACGTCCGTGGGATTAAATTAGCCGCTTATATTGCTTGTATTTTCACAAAAGAACAGCCAACGTCTTAAGACGTTGCGATGGGTAATTGCAATAAGTACCTAATAATGATTCAATCCAATCAAATCAAATTTAGTTGAATGACAGTCATTAAGTGTTTAACGAAGAAGGTAGAAGAGGGAAGTGGAATTCTCAGCAATGAAGCAATGAAGTGTAGCTATTATTAAGATGACTAAAGATTCGCGGTGCATAATGCATTCTTCATATAATATTTCATCTGAGAAGCTGGTTTCTTTCTGCTGCTGTGCGTGGTTCGTTGTTCATTGGCCTTACTGAATGCCAGCCAACTTCACTTCAACTTTCTGTTCCTGCGAGTGCTCATAATTCATGCCCGACAATAAGACGCTGAGTTTTATTAAGGGTGTGTCGTGCTGCATGAGCATTATTATATGATTATGAGTAATTCACGTCGCGTTTTGTCATCGCACGCGCCTGTAACTCGACCCGTGTACCCATGAGTGAGTGGATCTACAGTGCAAGACTTGGATCTTCAAGGCAACGCAAGTCGGATGTATAAAGTGCCCCATATCCTGTACGAATGAGTCGCTTGCAAGAAGCAAGCTTGTCAGGAGGAAGGGAAACATATTAGGTATTTTAGGTATTTATAGGCTTGGTCTGTGACATTTCTTGCGCCGATAAAATATGTCTATCGACTTTTTGCCCATGCATACTCGAATATGTACACTCCTTCCTTTTCTGTTTTTCTTGCTGAGTCCTCAAGGAAAGAAGCAAGGACAGACTGTATTATATCTTTGGTATGTTAGTTTTCTTCCTTAGAGTAATAACTCACTGAAAGAAAGTCCCTCCCATGATAAATGCTCTTACACTTCACCTGTCTTAAATCATCCACGTTCGCCAACTTGATGGGTTTTAATTCCTCGTACGGTGTAAGTTTTCATGTCGTGGCTAATTTTCAGCAAGTTTTCAAAGAGGAAATAAATTTAACAGGGTAGACAACTTGTTATATGTTAACGTGGAGCAGAGCTGAAGCAGAAGTTGAAACCGAATGGAATAAACTTATTGAATGATGTATAAAGCGAAGCAAACGAAAGGAAAGGAAAGGAAAGCAGCGTGAAACGCTTAGATGCTATTAATTATTTAAAGTGCGGTTAAGTGCGCTGATTAATCGCCGGATTGCATGCGCGAGTCGGAAAATTCTACCTCGGCTTGTACATCACTTGCATATATAATTATGCATGGGGTTTATTTATGTGAAATCACGACCTTCTCTGCCCGAAAATATCCACACTTGTGGAAAAGTTGAAACTATTGTTTGCACATGGCTTGTTGTTTTCGGAGTTGCATGTTTTCCTTAACAGTCGCATGTATGAAATGCACGCTACATTTGTTTAGTTTTACGCCGAATCAGCAAAAGTGTGCGAGCAGCAATGCAGAATCCTGAATTCAGAATTCATATTCTCTTTATATATCCACACATATCCAGTTTAAAGAATGTTATTTACAGCGATAAAGCTTTGATTTATGCGCGCTCACTCACTCCATAGTAAGTAAGCTCTGCAGTCAGAGTAGTGTTTTTGCCATTGCTAGTCCTGGGGATGTTTGTTGTTTTGTGCACCCCAAAACAAGCTCATATAGTTTTATTTATACTTAGTTTATTTATGCGACGAAAACTTTTGCACAACACGCATACTATGGGTAGATACGAGATACGAGAGAGGTACATTGGGTCTGGGGGGTTACCCAAACATCGCTTTTTGCGACTCTTCTCTTTCGGCAGTTGCTTTATGACCCTCCACGGAGAGGGCTCAGTGCAGTAAAACGCACCTTGAGGCGATGCGAGGTGCTCGGTTCCTTTGCTTTGCCTTGCTTTGGTTTATTTTCTTTTCTTCCTGCGACCAGGCACAAAGGGGCTGATGTTGGGCTGGCGATGACGTTCAGTCAACCCCTCAGACTAGAACGTAACCGTCGATATCAGTTTGACAATGACAAAACGACCCCCGGGGGGCACCTACACGTCGCCATCAGGGCATCCGATGCGATACACCGGATATCGGATGCATTTGCCGACGGGGGTGGTACGGGCACGCAAGATGCCATGACACACACGCCGCTGAGCATTTATCGAGTGTCATCGCTCATCTTTCGATAGTCATACTCTGTACTTATCCTCGGGCCTACTCCACTCACCAAACAGTATAAAAACATGTTTACTTACTTGCAACTCCAAGCCAGGATAACTTGTAGGAGAATGATTTCAAAAATGGAAAAATTCGCTAAAAACTTGAACATAATTGGCTGGCTTTGCAAAACATATTTTGCCAGTCAATTGTCGTTTATATTCCTGCATGAGCTAACATTCAAGTCAGCAAGTCCGGAAATCTAGAGTTTAAAACATTTTCCAAGTCAATACTTGCTTGCTTGGACTCAGAGTGGTTGAAGGGTGCATCTCTTATGCGTTCGTTCGTTCATTCCCTGAACAAGTACCGATTTGTATTGGACGATCACATCACGAGCTGGTATTTGCATTCCTGCATGCGAAGAACGGGTCCACGGGACCCTTTTAGGTTTTTGAGGGCTCTGGAATTAAATTATTCCCAACTGGGAGCACCGAGTGGCACTGCTCTTGCTCCCCAACCAACCTGCCTCGCCAGATCCTCGTCTGTACTTTAGTCATCATGCATTATCAATGAATCGTTGTCCGTGGTTTTGCATGAATTGCTCGAATTGAAAAGGGCTTCAAGCACAAGAGCAGCTGCAGGCGTTGCTGGCGATGCACTTTTCCTGCTGCTGAAAGACACTGGCACCCGAATCACTGCAATGCAATTGATTCAATTCCACAGCTGAAAGGGATTTGCAAGTGTTTTATGGATTTTATTGCCGAATTTGGATACAAATGCCTTGCAACAATATACCCACTCGCTGCCAGAGGCTAGAGATATTCAGTTTATACCAATAATCAAATTTTACTTCTTCACTGCTTTTGCTCTTGCTTGGGTTATAACTTCATTCGAATATGCGTTGCATTAAAATATTTATTTCATGACTTTATCCCGATTTTGATATCGGGATCTCTTATGGATACACCACACCAGGCACATACGTGCGCGAACGCAAGCACAAGCGCAAGCAACATTTCTCATTGTATTTTATGAAGTGTATAAAAGCCGAACAAAGATTCGATCTTTATGCGCAGTGCAGTATTGGCGCGTGCTTTTCCGCGTTTTCGCAGTCGGCGAGTGCGAGTAATTCCACATTTTATAAATAAATAAATTACAAACTGACCGTTTCACGTCCTATCTGCAGTGAAATCATTTCTGCCGTTGCGACCGGAGTGCGTTTTGTGCTAGAAAAATACAAACAAACTCTATTTTCTCTTCCTTGATGGTATCACGCATGCGCTTGGCACACGCATAAACCGTGCCATCAACATCTTAAGACATCCGAAGACAAGAAAGCAAGCAGCAAGCTGCTGCTTCTACACGTAACACTGTGTCTTAGACTGGTTGTCTCTCATTCATTCTTCTTTCGTATTGTTCTTTGAGCTTGAGACTTTGGGAAGTACCAGACAGGCACAGACTGCGGAATAAAATGAGTTCGCGCTTCGTTTGCATTGCTTTAAGTACACATAAAACGCGCTACTCTTCTACATAGACTACCAGATCTTCGTCTTGGATCTACATACATGCGTGCTGAGTGAGGGACGAGAGACCTCATCCAAGGAAGTATAAAATTGCAATTGCGTTTGCGCTTGTGTAGAAAAATAAAAGGCAACAATTTACTTTTTCCCCCTTGAGAACAAGAAGAAGACCTTACTTTGGGAGCTTTCAAGTTATTCATGTGAGATTCCGCCTGAAATTACAAATATAAAAGTTCTCACCGTGCTTGAATTGCCACAGTGTCCCAGTCTCCAGTTTGCGCTGTATATTCCTGAACAACTGTTAATCAAAGAGCAAATCCGTACAAAAGCGAATTCGTCGTTCTTCCGAGCGTAATGTGTTTTCTTCGGACAAGCGCGTATTAAACATTCAGATTTATGCGGCAAAGCAATAGGCATCGATAAAAGCCAGTTTGTTTTAATGCCGATATTAGATTCGAGCGAGGTTCTCAGCGCTACGCGGCGCAGCGTGGGCGAGAGGCTTTTATTCGACTGTTTACTATTCATGCCACTACATGCATGCGCGTTATAAATTAATCGGAAGGGGCGAAACGTGCGCGCTTATCGTGCGATTATAACAATGGGAGCTTAAAGGATCTCGGAAGGAGAGAGTCTCAAACTGCAGCGCAAAATATTACTCAATTCTCAAGTTTCTTTAATTTACATTGACAGCTGTCCTTATGATTTGGAGTTATCTTGAAGCGATTGAAAGAATTTACATGAAGGAATTCATTACTGGGATCGGATCGGGTTCTCATTAAAAGGCGACTGATAAAGAAACATTTTACATTTCGTTAAGAATTGAGTTGAGGTGAAACTCGTATAAAATTTAATTGGGTTCTTTGGTAGGTTTGTAGGTAGGCTGTGTGAACAGCAACGCGGTAGTAAACGGCGATTTTAAAATTAATTAAAAGTTGGCCCCGAAACCGCCCTGCCTGAGGTCTGATAGGTTTCCGATTCGGCTCGGCCGTCTTTGGTGTCTTTGTCACGCGCACTTACCTCAGATGCTACTCAAGCTTCTCGTTTATACCAAACAGGTGGTTCTGCACACACCTCGCTGCAAGCAAGCGCAAGCATTTCCTCTGCTTTGTTTCTCGTAGCAGCAAGCCAAAGCGAAAACGAAAACAAGGGAATAACGGCCGGAAAGAATGCTCACCCTTCGAAAAAGACAAATATTTGTCTTTCAATCTTAATTAGTGCTTTGGCAGTAAGCTAAGCGCTCATATTGCTCGGGGTTGGCGGCAATCGTCGGAATGCCGCCGGCGGTTGCGGCCTGATGCCTCCGGACGTCTTCCTGCTCTTCTCGCGACCGCCCTTTAATGAATTTGCTTCCACTTTTATGCCAGACTTTGAGCAAACAACAAGTCGTATTGCTTACACCGATTCTGGTATCATACGTATCATATTTTCAAGTAAATATTTTAGAAGAACACAAGTTTGTACATTTTTGAAATGCTGTGGTTCGACGTCAATTTTGCACAATTTATTTTGTCAGGTACACGTGTCGGACGTTATTTGACAACACGTGGTAACTTTACTCCAACAGGCTTTATTTAAACAAATTCCACGTACATTTTCGGTCTCCGTGTTGACAAAATTGCAGTGTAACTGTCAGTTATTTCATGCTAGTCGGACGACAGGCCAAGCTCGGTGTGTGAATTTCCCAATGGACGCAAAATTCGTTCTTCGAAGATTTCGATAGCTGGGAATGATCTTTTCAATAGCGCATTCGCCTGGAACTAGCGCAAATAAGTGAAAAACTTTGCCTGTACTGCTGCCCCTGTCACTGTCAGACTTTGTCGTCTCTAGTCAACGTCGACGCTGCGACATTTGCCGTCACGATTGAGAAATATGAAGATGTATCGTCTTTTTCAAACCTTAATGACTCTGCTTATAAGGGAATCAAGTTGCTTGTTTATCCATTTATTTTGTGTTAAATTTAATTCTACAAAGGGTTTTGCAATGTTTGACATAGAACGCGAGATATTCGCCTCTAAAGTTGGATATTTTCCAATAGGAAGGACCTCATACTGGCGTTAATTAACGCCGTCAGTGAGAATGTCGCGCAGTGCAGTCAGTGAGCCGCCGAATAAACTGTCGTCACTGAAGCTGTCGCTGTCGTAGGCTTTGATCCGCCGAAGTGAATTCATCTGAACTGGTTTGTGCAGACATTTAGCGCATGTGTGTCAACACATTTCGATGCCATGTGCAATGAGCGAAAAAAAGCAGTGTCCAGCTAGTAGTGGTGTTGGCTGCTCTTTGTTCTGATTGTCCGACGACTGTTTAACATTCCAGTCGAGACGTCGGCAATTCGGGCAACGCGCACTGCGCAGACATTAATGCTTTTTACAAGTTAAGTTTCCAAGGCAAAGGCACGGGCAAGACATTCAATGTATTTGTAATTCGTTCAGGTGTCTGATGCGTGAGTGAGTGACGCTTCCCTTCGAACGAACGTCACTCATGCAACTGACTGAGTAATATGTGTAAATCACCCGCATGCCATTCACCATCCACTATCAAGGATATCACTTAGTTAGTGCCGTGGCGCGTCTAACGATGATGATCCGAGCGTCGAATTGTTTCCAATTGTTGGCGCTGCCAGTCGTTTAAGTAAACAATTGTTCGCTCTGAAGTTTGACGGACATTCGGCTCTCTAAGGTACGCTCTTGCACTTGCGTTTAATGCCGCTGACATGCTGCTGACAAGATAATTCTATTTGTGATATGTATGCGCCTATGCAAAGAAGCACTAGCTCTAACTCTACCAATGCATTAAGTAATTATTTTCAGACTGGGAATGAAGAATATTTATTTTTATTGTTTGCTTAGAGAATTATTCACTGAAGAAAAATCGTGTCTTCGAATTGAATTTTCTTCTTTTTTCTTCTTCCTGACGAAGAGTTTTCGAGTCTTCATTGTCATCAGAGTGTTCAAAGCCGGGAATTGTATATTGCACGGCGAATGCGTTCCGTTTCTACATTTGTCGAGTCGCTCCTTGCTAGCTGCAAAACGAATCGCTTTATTGGATTTTCGTTAATCAAAATTCCTTTAGGCGAGTGATCTTTACGTGTGCGTCGAGTCATGCCAAGCCGAGCCAAGCGAAGCCAACTTGGATTTCAATCATTAAACTTCTTGCACTTCTGCACTGACTCAAAGAAATCCTCCGGAATCTGGAATTTTCCAGAGTGTCGGAAATATTAAATAATTTAAATATCTTCGATCTTCAACCAAGTTCAATATTTAAAATTTAACTTTTTCACGTTAATTAAGTTCAAACTATATACTATTATAGTCTCCTTAAAGGTTAATTAAGTTCGACCAGGTTGGCGACCATCTACGACGATACGGATTTCATTGCCTTTTATTATAAGCTATAAAAAGACAACAGATATCTAATGATCCATGCATCTTACAAGCGCAAGTCAGCATTCTTTTCCAGTCGCTTGCACGTTCTTGCTTTGTTTCATCTCAGATCATTCCAATAAAAGAAGATTTGATGTGGAAGAGAACGAAGAAGAACAGAAGCGATTAGCATAGTTAACGAACCGCTCCTTGGACTTCTTGGACTGGACATTGCTCTCCAATCACGTGCATCCTCGATCATAAATATCTCGTAATAAGTTCCTTAATTAATCGTCTTGAGTTTGTCTTGTCTTGTCTTTTCTTGCGTAAGCTTGCAGCAATCAGACAATACCTGCATGCATCGTGGTATTTATTGATGGCCCTCATGTCTCTAAGAAGACAAGTACACGTGTTTGAGTGTAATAAATGCCCAGATAACTTCTTCGCCAGCCGCGCGAGCCCAAACCCGGCAGGACAATAACTCAGCGAATTTCGGCTGGCTTAGTATAAATCTTGATTAACTCGGTGTAATTATAATTGCGGAGGAATTGTGCCTTGTTCTTCTATTATACTCGTACGTCTAAGTTTGCCCACAGTGTAGGCGAAGATTCAGCTTCAGCAAGCATTCAAGTGAGCTTCGTATTGCATATGTGAATCTTCTATTTGGTTAGCGCTCTACTACGCTCCGCTCAGGGTTGCATTGCCACCCCCAATGTGTCGACCACAAAGCACGCCGGCAGTTTATAAACTTTCGTCTCACCGCAAACAGAAGCAACTCAACTCAACTCAACTCAAATCCAACCTAACCTTAGATGAACTGATTGTGAGTCATTTGAGCAAAAAATCTGTACATAAATAATTACGCTCTCAGCTTATAAGTCGCCAGCTCGTTAGTTCAGCTTGGACGGATGCAAAATTGAAAATAAATTAACATTCACGTTCAAGTTTTATGAATACCAGTACCAGTTTTCACTTTCTTTTCCTTTTCTTAAAATTATTTCATATACAAAGTCATACTCAAAAAGTTTAAAAGTACGGTGGCTTGTATACAATTGCATATAATGTTGAAAACATACATTAGTGTATACACGTAATTAAAGAAAAGTGAAAAATTAGAAGGGAATTATGTCTACATAGTCTGTGCATCAAAAATATATTCCTACAGCATACAAGCTGACACTTGTATTCGTACTCGTACGAGTACTTGTAGAGCATAAATGCGCGTCCAAGAGGCATGCAACAAAGAAACAGAAAAAAGTTAACAAGCCTGGCAGCGGCAACAAGCAGTCCAGTAGGCAGACAGACTGCGTACAAACTTGCAATACGAATACGAAAGCGAATAGGCGATCCGGTCCATTCCCATATTTATCAGAATTAACGAGCCGGATTAAGTGTACACATCTAATTAGTATTACACTTCTAGCAGCTGAAGAGTGAACACAATGCACGTCCACTACGATGCGTCTTGATTATCATTTACGGTATAAAAGAAATTATGTTATAAACGCGTTTAATGCCCAACGCGAAGAGCGAGTGCGAGTGTGTAGGCAGCTCGAGTCATAATTAGACAGCCGCAGCGATGCAATGATATTCACTTACAACTGCAACTCCAACTCCATATCGGTGTCCATCGCTGTCATTTCAACTCGCAATTTGCACACGAGTTTCAAGGTGTTTGGAATCTGCTTGCCTTCGCCTGGCGAGTCTGAAATATATTCAGTATATAATTGCGCAAAGCGTGAAAAGGTGAAGAGAAACTGCAGTGGAAAAAAGTCATAAAATGTTTTAACATTAATTAAGACACTACTTCATGAATTTTTATATTTTTTTCTGCTTTTCTGCTGTGGCATAAATAAATTAAACATAAACAAGTAAATAACGGAAAACGGAGGGACGGAAGGAAATGCTTGGAGGACTTCATGAATGATAATTCTCCTCAGGGTTTTTCAGTGTTGTGTTGTAAAAAATCTGCGAAGACGGAAGAGAGGACGTAAAACGAGGCGCTTAATGCTCTCATCCGGGTAAGATGAGGAGTAAGAGTAGAAGTCTAAAGTCAGCGAAAGGGTGTTAGTCCTATTTACATTCATGCCGTCAGCGTCATGCTCCTTGTTGGTGTTCAGGTTTTATTTCTTATCTACCTTTCTGGTGTCCAAGTCAAAGAAACTAGGACTAGGTCTGGAGACTGGGACTTGGAATAGACCCCTAGGCTTGGTAGTAAAAGAGGTGAGCTCTTCAAGACATCATAAAGCGACGAAGCGCCTCGGAAATGAATCTGAAAGACCAGGCCTTGACGTGGAACAAAGCGAAACTTCATCTGCCACTAACAAAGTGTCGTGTAACTCTTGCTTTATGCCATCCACTTTGTACAAACCGAGGAATCCTTTTATGTTCTCCAATGTCCTGTCCTGTGCTGTGCTGTGCTGTTGTCTACGTATGCAGGAGCGCAAGGCGAAGGCGACGGTCAGGCAGGCACTCGAATGGAAATAAAACGCGGATACGCGGAAAATAAAAGAAAACGAACTCAATGAAGAAGCTTCACTCCACTCCACTCCAAGTTAACTTCTCTGCTTGAACACAACGACTGTGTTATGGCTGGAATTAAATAACTTCTGATTGTAGATTTTCTTCCAAGAATGTGATCAGAAATAACGCTTGCGCTTGTCTCTTGCGTCTTGCATTTTCAGTCTTCAGTCTTGTCTTGATCTTGATAATCCTTAACTTCCAGAGCATCATCAATTTCCTACAATGTCAGAGTTTTATCTTCCTCAGAATGCCATCTCCAAGATGCAATGCAAGATGCTGTTTTATTATATTGATCTCATCCTCGTTTTTCTTGCATTGTCTTCTCAAGATTGCCAATTTCTGCCAATTTTTGATAAAATCTAGTAAACAAATCAATGGATGAACTAAAATCATGACCTACTATTTGATATTACGTGACTTCCTTCCTGGGAAGCCTTGAAATATAATAAATTTTGTAGGCAATTAATCATTGCTTGTTCCTTTCCATTCCATTACATCTCATTTCATTTGAGTTGATTTTGGCTTGGCTTGCGTGCAATGCAATCAAATGAGATTGGTTTATGTTGTTTGCGGCTGATGCGTAATAAGATTTATCAGTCGCTTAGGAATGACACCCTTCGTCTTCGACTTCGACTTTAGGCACAAAGAACCGACGTGTGCGTATGATTTACTCATTTATGAAGCGGTGAACGCCAACCGGAACGCGAAACGCACCGTAATTCGATTAAAATTTAATTTGTCATGTGTTATGACGCGGCGCGGTGTCAGTGATCAATAATAATAAGTCTTTGCTCGTTTCATCTTTTCTCCTTCGCAGTGCCTTCTCTTCCCGACATGAATACGCTGAAATTATATAATTTCACAGCAATTTGCGGCTGAGTCTTGTGTTGTGTTGCACCTGAAAGAAAGTCTTGCAGAGTCGTCTTTTTACTTAAGACTGTTTCCTTCAATGGTCCATATTAAAAACACTCATTTTCTCACATTATACACTCGTAAAAGTTTAGATAGACATGACCATAAATGTTGCAAACAGTAATTAATTAATTAATTAATTAATACCCAAAAAGAAAATGAGGTTTATTACTAACAATGCCAATGCAATTCGAATTACACAACGTAATGACTTGGAATATCAATAAAGCATCATTATCAGATGTTTAGCTTGAGATTAGAGTTTATGTTCGTAGCTAGCTGGCTAGCTCTCAGGCGAATAGCACTAAATAAGGAGGAGTATGGATGGCATGGTTATCTGCGTTTGCTCTTGTCTTTGCGGTCATTCTACGCAAGCAAGTTTCCTTTTACGCGCGCCTCGCCAACGTGTTGATATTTTACAAAACTATTATACGGTCTGCTCGTGCATCGGAGGAATTCCGCAAAAGCGCAACGCAAGCGCGTAATTATGCGCAATGCATGCCGAACGACACTGCAGGGACGCAATAATAACGCCTTACCCAGCAACCCGGCGACGACAACAAATTCCTCATTTTTTCCACAACTAACCAGCCAGCCAGCCGGTCAGAGCTTCTTACGTTAGTTATGCATTCACAATACATGCTTAATTGGAATTCCTGACAATGCGGCATTCCGTTTCTTCTTTATTCTTTCTTCAGGTGTGCTTTGCCTCATTCATAATTAAAAATCAATTTGCTTAGAGAAGACAAGACAAGATTTTGCGCTTGAGGTTGCGATTATTAGAATGCTGTTCATGTTAGCTAAGTAATCACGTACCTACTTAGATGCTTATTGCAGTGCGCGATAATTACGTACATGATACAAGCGAACGAACGTGAGGTGAGCTTCAGAGGAAGAGAAAGACTGCAAATTGCTTGAAAATGCTTGATTAAGTGCGAAATAGGTGTTAATCACTTTTTGGTTCTTCCTGGTTGACTCCAAGTCGCCTGAGACTTGACTCAAGGAATATTATTGATGATAGCATGGGAATACTGAAGGTATGCATAAAATTATAATATAATCTTATTGCCTTAGTAAATCGTAAATTTGCTAATTTACTCTTACAAAGTGGTAATTGGCGCGTTAATTAAGAAATATTACTTTATTTTAAATCATGATTTGTCTTGCAAATGTGATGAAATGTATTGAAAACAATGAGTGACTCGTCGTTACGTTTATGGTTATTGTTGGATGTATTATTTGATTGCCAGCGAATGGAAATCAATTTACGATGCGTTAAACATTCATTGACGTGTATGTTGGATTGCCAATGTTCCGCGTGATACATAATAAATAATCACATCGATTATATGTTGATTGATGATGCTAATTTATATTTATAAACGTTATTTATTTATTTATTTCTGGGTTTATTTATTTATAAAGTAATTCAGTGAAAACATATATAAATTTTCTGGACAAATTTAAATTTGTTTTTGTAAGTAAAAAAAATAAGCAATAAGGAACGTTAATTAACAAAACAGCATTTCATTACATTGTTTTAATTTGTCTTCATAGACATGCCGTTATTCTGTTTAGCTATGCAGATGAGGAGATGAGATGTTGTGTTGGTTTTGATTTTCAAGACGAAATGGAATGAAATGAGCACAGCACAGCACAGCACCCCCTGGGGTCTCTGGTCAAGAGAGCATAACCCGTTGTGTTCTAATTTACAAACTAATATTAACGATGCGTCCGAAGATACGTTACGTTACGTTAACTTTTCATCGGCTCTCTCGCGCTTTGGCTTTATCTATATTCAATCAATGTTCGTATCTTCAATTAACAACTTTCCACGCTTGCGCCGAGCGGTTCCAGTCGAAAGAGCATTCAGTTTCTGCTCTACATGCAGACGGATATTAAACGCTGCAGTAACGAGTTTTTAATTTGTTTGCTGCTTTTTTTACGAGTTCTCAAGCCACATCTTAACACCATGTATACCGTCCGTAACGCCATAAATCCATTAGTGATTAATAAATTAAAGATGCGAAGGCAAATTTATGATTTTCATTAGCCTAGTCACATGATAAAAGACTTTCGGACGTTGCAGACGTGAATTTTGTTTGGCCACACGCTGCTCCCACCAATGCAATGTAATGGCCCTTTTGTCTGTCGAAAAGTGCGAGAAGCAGGTGCATTTCTATCTCAATAAATTAAGGCAAAATGTTTTTCATGTTTTAGGAGCATTTTTAACATGAATTTCTTACCAGCGATCGATGTGCTGCCTATACAGGTAGCCGATAAATCATCCAGTTAAAGAACTTTTCAACTTTTTCGTATTTGAATTCCAATTCAGGCTCAAACGGCAATAAAACGCGATTGCAAGAAACCGCGCGAAGGAAATCAAAGCAAGTTTTTTAGCCATTCAACCAACCCGCTGAGAATGAGTTGTTATCTGAAGAAATCATCAAACTTTGCAATACAACTTCTTTCTTCGTCTCGGATTCCTGGTCTAGTTATAGTTTGAAAGTGAAATGCGTCCACACAGTCGAAGTTTCACCCTTTTGTCGAGGTGCCAGTGCATGTCATGAGAATTTAGGGCCTCCCTGCTGCGATCTCAAAAAAATTCCTACCTAGTAGTGCGACTTCTAGTAGAAATCGAACAGCAGACGTAAGAAAATATGGCACAAAAGCAGCAGCAGCAGCTGGCGAGGATTACCCAACGAAGTCATCCACACCACACTGTACCCTTCGTAAGAAATGTCCTCGTATGACATTTCTGAGTTGATTCAGCAGTTGATTCTTCTGAACGATGAACGTGTTTGATCCTCTCAATTAAATCACAATAAGACTGGCCCTTTGAGCGCGCTGCCAGCGATCAAATAACTTTTTCCTCTTTGTGTGCCTTCTTTCTTAAATGGATTTAGTTTTATGATATGTAAGTATTCGTATGAGGGAAGGTTTCTTAAGGAATTCGAACTCAACCCTTTGAATACTTCAAGCTTGAATCTTGAATATCTAATAACGTTATCTTTCCAATCAAAGCGGATCACATATTGGCTTTGAATAAGGCAAGGCATCTCTTCATTTACGAAATTCCTAGACATAATCCAAGCTAATCCAACGAGAATAGAATAGATTGCGACTGCATCGGCATTGGCTTTGCGACGAAACGATATGAACTTCATCTCATTGCTGAAAGATTCTCAATAACTAGCGATAAGCGTCTTCCTTTCCTTTCCTCTCGTTCAGTTTCGTTTTCCCAATAACTTGCTCATATTTATATCCAATATCTGCTCCAAATCTTTGAACTGCTCCTTGGGCTATAAATGTGAAGATTGATTATGCGCTCAAGCTCTGACTCTGGGCTTGCGAAAGAAACTGAACTGAATTTATGAAGAAAAATACAGACATTGGAGTTGAGTCACCACCACAATAATAATAACAATAAAGATAGGTGCGCGTTGGCTGGTGCTTGGGTCTCTTAATGCTGTCGTCCGGCTAACAAATTGCCGCAAGTTCACTTCGTTCCTTCTTCGACTGCGCGAACTGGCGCTCAAATAAGATGGATTCGTATATAAAATATGAGCGTTGACTCGACGTAAATGCTCCAATAAAATGCTAACTTTATGTCGAATCGTTATTTTTGATTTAGTGAACGAGCTAAGCTGCCGCTATGAAAGTTGTCTACAATCCCGAGCGTCTGGCTTTTAATTTGCTTCCTCTATTGCGCACTTCAATTCATGTTCGGCGCTGGCCACTGATAACAAGATAACCGCCGTACCTGTCGCGACAGATATTCTATTGTACTGTGCAGTCAGCTTGCATTTTCCATTTCGTGCCCGTGCTTCTTGATTTGTGTCTATTTCTCATCAAAAATCTATTAATTTTATTGCAAAAACTGGTCATAATTGTGAGAGTATAGGTTGTGAGTGTGTTTTCGTATGTGATAGACGATAAATCGTGGTAATTAGTTCGGTAATTGTGGTAGTTAATGAACAGCACTTACATTCATCTTTTCCGTGCGAGTTTTCTTAATGTTTCTACTTATTGTCGCTTGGGTAGGTGATATTCTAACGACATAATGCATGTAGAATGGTATTACACAGTCAGTTTATAATTAGCAATGTGTTAATTGCTCTTAATTAGTCCAAAAACAACTTAAATTGCGTGCTATAAGTTGTAGGTTAAATGACAAGATCTATCCAGCTCTATATAGACATTTCCAGACCTGACCTTAAGATAACATTGCGTGTTTTGTCATCTTTCAGATATCTCAGCGCTTCTCAAACGTTGTTGAGTAATCCAGTGCGACCAAAGTGAGTACTCTGCATACTTTCACAACTTTTCCAAGTATTCTTCGAAATATTTTTGCATAATCAAGTCTGCCCTCATGTAATCAATGACATGACAGAATATTTTAATAAGATTTCTTAAGAAATAACGTATAAACCATTACTTGGTCTATCTCTTGGTCTATCTGGTTAGTTTCATTACGCAAACTCTGCAGCATCAACAGTTCAAGTCAAGAAAAAAGTCTTCAAGATGCATTGTTAAGATCAGCGCAAATAACTTTTGTACGTTTACGTAGGTATACGATGGTCGTTGCGTATATTGTCGTGCATTCTTTTATTATTCTTATTTTATTGTCACAATAAAAGCACAAAGACTAACTCAAGCGCAAGTTTAAGGAGAAGAGACGCGACGCCGACGTGCCAGCGATTTCTCATCATAGATAGGAAATGTATTTTAATAAGAGCAGAATAGGAATTTTTGAGGAACGACACGCGATGTGTATGGAAACTTTTATTTAAACTGTTTAATAAATGACAGGGTAGCTTCCGAGGTAAGCATTAGTATAATGACATGCTAGGATAGATTAAAAATAATTACAAATGAAGGATTCGTATTGTGTTCGGAAATAATAATAATACTAGAAAGAACTAGAACTCGAAGGCAAGGCAGTGAGTGTAGCTCTAATTTACAAAGGCAAGCTTCCAAACAGTTTGATTGTATAGTAATTTTTTTGTTCCATTGACATTTATACATGTCTCTGGGTACATTATTACCTTTTCCCATTGTTTCCATCTATTGGGTGTTTTAAAAACAGCGTTCGCAGTCCGGAAATGAAGAAACCTTCATGTTCACATTCACGTTCACGTCCAAGTCCAAGACAATTACTTTTTCATTCACGCTATGGTGTGGTGTGTCTTCTCGTATTCTGTGGTATTCAGACCCAAACAAACTGAACTGAAATGATGGTCGCGTGCGCAGGTGGAATGAAATTCGTTCGCCTCCGTAATATTATATTTATAATAACAAATTCAAATGCTTTCCTTCCCTAGCATTCGGGCGCAGTCTGTAATAAATTATTGCGTGCTTATAATGACATTTTATAAATTCATTTTCAGGCAAAGAAAATGAACCGAAATTGATTTTGTTATCATAGCGCTGTATCTGAATTGAGAAAAAATGTCTTGGAAACTTGCATGCGTTGTTTAAGAGTGAGATTAAGCGGAAGTTGAGGTTGGAATACGGGGAATAAGGGATGTTTTTCAATGGCAGCAATTCTTTGATTCGTGCGAAATGTAACAAGATTAGAGCGTTTGCTTCATTGGTACCTCGAGTCTGAATGAATCACCGAATGAATGAAGGGATTAGCAAGCGCAAGCAGTTCAAGGGAGCGAAAGTAAAACTTTTCTTCTTCTTGAACATCAAGTTGAACGTGAACGTAAACGTGAAACTTGTCTCAAGAATCCCTGAGAAAGCCTAAATACGAGTAGTAGCGGCGCTGTAACTTCTGAATGAACACAACAAAAGCACGCCAAGCCAAGCCAAGCCAAGCCAAGCATCTTGCCTTGCCAGCTCATAGCAATTTCTTCATTGCCAAGCAAACACAGCGCAAGCGGTTCTATTCGGGCGCGACGGCATTGTTTTCGAGAATTATTGGACAATTTCAGCATTAAATGTCTGTACAAAATACGTTATTGTGCGCGTTCTTTTGTGCGCGCTTGTGCGCGCTTGTTTAAGAGTATATTAAGTCGGCTGAGCGCGCAATTTTCCTCTCTTGTCTCTGCTGTCTTTCGATGCTCATGTTCGTTCCTTCGGCGGCCCATTGTGCCGCGTTCGCGTTCGCGTTCGATTCGCATGCCTTGTTTGTTTGATTGCGCTGCCGCGCGCTCGCAATACGAATGCAAATTGAAGTTTAGCCAACGCAGTACACATAAAGCACTAAAGGACGACCAAAGACCGACGCTCAATGTATGTACTTGCTTCTGGCATAAATTCCACCCGCAAATGCAAGTCTTTCGTTGACTCGCTGAGTAATTCACTCTTGAATACATCAATTGTTTCTTAGGAGTAATTTATTTCAAAGTTTTCTTAAGCACTTTTATTTCATAACCAGAAACTCTTCTTGCACATTGCGTGGTGGGCAATTAAAGAAATTACATTTGAATAATCCGTGCTTAAAGTAATATCTATATACTTATACACGAAAAGAAGCAATAAATATCAGCTAAGCTTATACGACACTAAGTGCCATATTTCTAGTGCTTTTTCCTGGGTTCCTGCGTGGTTTCTTCAGTAATTCATGCGCTCGTTTCCTGTGATCTGATCTGATCTCGGATACCAGATAGCTAGCGCAATTGATGGCAAGCAACGGGAATAATGCGGTTTGGTGTGTGCTCCAATGACGTACTAATTGCTTCAAGAGCACAACACATGCACAAGCGCCGCGCGTCAGGTGTCGCGGTTTCGGCCACTTTGAGCTCGAGCTGCCACTTGGATGACTGACTGCATGTTACATACCTTCAAGTTCTATTCAATTCCATTGAATGCAATTCAATTCGAGCCCAACTGAACTCAAGACTTATTGTTATATCCATTCTGCCGTTTGCTGCTGTTTGCGCACTTTTCTATGTTAATTCAAGAGGAAAATTTGTACAATTCAGGTATTCTGAAGGTTTCATCTCGATTGACCAATTATTACATTAAGAAATGGGATGAAAAGGACTTTTGTCGGACGGTCGAGGTCTATATTGAAAAGTGCTTAGCCGTGACATGTCGGCTGACATATTTACTGAAGATGCAACAACATTTTCATGCGAAGCCTGAAATTGCCATTGACGGGGCTGGGGCTTCTTATTTATTCCGGCCGCATCGATGCATCAACAATGCAGCTTCGCCGAAGCGCGTTGCGTTGCACCGCATCGCATTTTCCTTGCTCAATCGTTTGTAAAGCAGAACAGCTTCCTTCTTAAAAATGATCGCGCAATTGCTTC
>NBZA01000237.1:53663-72743 GCA_003054995.1 Aleochara bilineata
AACCTGGCCGGTTGTGCAAAATCTGATGCATTATTTAAACGGGCGCTGTGATGACGCTAGCGACAACGAGCATTAAAGCGCACTAAATGCACAATTTTCCGTGGCGATATTTATGCTACGCCAAGCGAGGTGCGAGCCGAGGTGTGTTATCAATGCGCGTACATGGATTGCATCGTTAGACTTAGGTCCAAACGTTAGGGTGTGACTCTTTAAGTAACAGCAACGGCAACAGTAGCCAAGCGTGTTATCGACACTGCAACCGATTACCCAACCTTGCATTCGTTTAGTTTTGCTCAAAAGTCTTTGAAAAAAGACTTTTATGGATAGATCTTTGTCTTCTTCTTTGCCTAGTCTGCTGCTAACAAGATGACTGCACTGCCAATAAAATAACGTGTCATAAAGATAATATCTTATGTCTTGGCTTTACTCAAGGCAGAAAACTTAGAAAACTTGCAGAAAAGTTGGCACTTTTGTACATTTTGTTAGTGTAGGTTTTTTTTATTACATCATTGATTTCTCTACTCAGAGGAATGTGAATAGGTAATTAAACGAATAAGCATACAAATGCGAAATTTTGCGCTCGGTGAGCACGCAAACGATGACAAACGCAGACAAAAGCGCCTGGCACGCTATCAACGGCGTTTGACGACGATGGGCATGTAATATGTTGGAATATCACTGGTAATTAGCGTCGAAGTCACTGCGCAATTAGATTTCATGCATTCGACGCGTTGCATGCTGGCGATGCTACGCATTATCGATCTTCAACTCTGACTTGACACCTCTACGAGTGCTTTCACTAATTAATATCACCGTGAAAGCACTCGGTAAATCAGGGCACACTTCTTTTATTTTATAGCTTTTGAATTCTTTGATCTATCAGCAAGTGCAATGAAAAACAATAATTCTTAAATAAAAATAAATCTGAAGGATCGTTTTTGAATTGTTTGACAAGTTCAGTAACTTGAAATACATACACCATGTGTATTTTCATTAACAGCACCCAAGTGTATTATAGTGTTGTAATTAGTATCACAACACAGTGAAGCGCTCGCATCTTTGAGACGCTACCGGCAGTCATCTTTGCACTTACGCTTGTGCTGTGCTTAATTACACGGTCGTAAATAATAAATACATTTACCTCCTAGCTAGTGCACTAACGCAATAATCGATTGACATACTCATACTGCTGAAAGTTCGTTCGTTCGCTCATAACAAGCTGCAAAAGCAAAAAATAATACGAAATAATAGTCGTCTGGAAGCGTTTCACGTTCCTCGTTCCGGAAATGTCACGAGATGCCCAAGAAAGTGAGGGATAGGCACGGGCCCGTGTCGATTGTTCGTTAGAGCGGGCTAAGCCTGACTACACGGGAAAGCTCTCTTCGCAGATAAATGGCTTTGTTCCTTCGTATTATCTTCACTTTATACTCTTCTCCACAACAAGTTATATTCGAAAAATATTGAAAAGAAAAACACTTCGGTCAACTTTTATTAAACTTGCAATAACAGAATATTATTTGAAGTATTTTTAAATTTATCAAAGTTTTCTTTAAGACTTGAAAAGTTTTGAAACACCCATTAGAAAATCACATGCAAATTGTGTCGGTTCTCACCGAAGGTATGGTATGACTATATCTCCTTAGATATGCGAGTGCAGTACGCAAATATCGTTGCAAAAGGCTTCTGTCAGTCAATAAGTGACAATGATGCGATGCGTACTCGGCGAAAAGCATGCGAGAAGAGAAGACGATAGGAAGCCGCTGCTGATACTTTGCTGGGCTGAAACATGCATTGAAGACATTTTAAGAGCGCGGAGGCGGCTGAATGACAGCCGCATTGTCTCGGTCTGGGCGCGCATAATGCAGTCGCGTCTGTCTGTCGATAATAAGACACTTTCGCGGAGATTCACTTCATCTATGATGGAAAACCATAACAAGCTGTAAAGATCTTTGATTACATACACATCTATGTACTTTGCTTTACTTTAAAACTCTTTCAAGTGTATTCACAAGAACGCCAGAAGACTCGAAAAGCCTCAGACTTAATAAATTTGTGTTCAAAGTTTTTAAAAAGGACAGTTTTCAAACTAGCATCTTGCATTGCAATTAGACTGAAACTAATTAATTTTCCGTCTGAGGGATTGTAAATTTATGTCTACGGTACAGCGGGTGCACAAACAAAGCATCTCGGTGCAGTGTGCATTTGATTAATCTACTTAATGCTTGTATTAATGCGTGTAATTAATGTATCGTGTCTGTGCTGGCCAGTCACGCGTCACATCACATCACATCGTATCGCATTGCTTCGCATGGCATCGATTCAGCCGCCCCTGACGGTAATCTATGCCCGGTAGCGTCCCGAGCATACAAGCATATGTCTTCCTCTGGCTTCACACTTTACCAAGTGTCACAACTGTGCCCCAACCGGCATCCATCTCTCAGGTGGATTACGGATTTTGACCGCAGGCACATTTCATTAGCTAATGTGTACACAAAAATTATCCTCCCTTGATCCTGATCCTGATTCTCATCCGCATTCTGATTCCAATATGGATTTCCATAAGACCCAGCAATATTAAAGGATCCATTAGTATAAGCGACGTTTAAAAATGCGCAAAAATTAGTATTAAACCCGCATTTATTTTGCTGGAACAAATCTGAAATTAATTACTTAGTGCCTGGGTTTTCGGCAAACAGCTGATGAAACGTGCTGATTAACTGCCTAACGGATATTTGTGGAAATAAAGCAGGGAAAACATCAGAGAATAACTCAGGGCACTGACGTTATCTTGAGTCTTATTTATTTTATTAGACAAGAAGAAGAAGTGTTGGTGGTGTATCTCATAGGCGAGCCAAAAATTATATAAGATTCATCCTTTGTTGCCTCTCTGTTTGTTATCTTCTGCTAGCTGCTGGCTCTTGGATATCTTGAGGAACTTTATCCAGTTTATCATATTTCACAGTAGGCAAGATCGACATGCATTCTCGCTATAAATCTTGCTATAATCCACGGTCTTGTAACATTTTATAAAAGTATGTTTTATTATGCCTTTACCCCTTCACTTCATTGTGATAACCTTAGGGCTGTGGGGCCTGATGTTAAACACAGTTATGCACAGTTATGTATGCATTTCAATTGAATTTTAATGAAATTAACAGCGGAGTTACTTTGAGTCTTTGTTTGTGCTTGAAATTTATTGTTGACTCAGTTCAAGAAACGAACCAAGAAGCCAGTTGCTGCTGCTGCCTCTTCTTAAATATTTCTGCTTCTTGGAGAAGGAAAATATTTGGACGGAAATTTAATTACAATTACAGTCTGCACAAATTTGTTTCATTTTTTATTGCCTTCCTAAGCTGCTAGCATGGCAGCTCCGGAGAACTATGAATATGAAGTTGCTATCTGGGGAGTTTATCAGTGTAAAATTCTTATAAACCTTTTGTCCCTTTCGTTTGCCAAGGAAGAGCATACAAACAAACAAAAGAAAACCACAGTGTTATCCATTATGAGTCCTGAATGCGAGGGATTCGCGGTTTGTCCACTGTTCATTCAAATAAAACTTAATTAAGAAATTGCTAATTTCCTCTCTAGATATCTGGGGACGCAGCTTATCAGGCTTTACCATCTTTTTGTACTTCCAGTGAAAATTTGGTAGTATATTTGGTATATATTAGGGACGGTAAGAGGCAAGCTGCATGGCAAGGGAATTTATTGCGTTTACGTCTTATATGTTAACATCTAAAAACATTACGAGTTGATTTGTTATTAGCAAGAAGTCCAAGAAGCAAAACAATGTTGTAATAATTTAACGATTTCCTCGGCGTTATTTTACGATTCTTTTGCGTTGCGTAAAAATCTCTCCCAAAGGCTGACTTCCCTGAGTTCGCAGGGAGACTTAGATTTACCTACTTAGATATCATAAACCCATCGCCGATATGCCGTCGTCCGCTGGGACTGGGACTAGACTGGGAGTTTCTATGAGGTTTTTTCGTCCGTTTAATGATAAGTTCGTAATCCGATTACGCGACGGCAACTTTTAATTACGTCGATTCTCTGCAGAGCGGCGCCAGCGTCGCTTCATGAGCAAACATTTTGAACGTTGCGTAACTTTGATAATGTTCGATTTTCTATTGTGACGATTTGCCGGTTGGAAAGCGATCAACATGAATTCAGAATCCAGATCGACGTTAGTTGATAAGGTCCTTTGTTTAGACCAAACGCTCATCTACGTTCCTACATATTTGCAAAAAAAACAACCACGAATACTACTAGATGTGTGCTTGTCTGCATTTAGTACACATTCACTCCCGAAATTCGATTCACGACGCAGACTCGTGTTTCACTTGCTCGTTCAAATACTCGTCGAATGTCAATGCAGCCTGAATTCAACCAGAAAATCCAGGAAACTAACATGAGATTGAATTTAAATTAATTTTATTCTAGTTTTATGTATTTTCTACTTTTGGTTCTGGTCTTTTGACCAGAATTTAATTAAAGTTTCAGTTTTAAAGGAATAATTAATAAAGTTTAGCAAACAATAGATGGCTGGTCGTCTTATGCCCTCTTGTCGCAGGCATGTAATCTTGTCAAACAGCTTGCGCTTGCTTAATATAAACAGATTTTCTTATAATTATCGGGCAAGAACCGCAGGAGTGCGGCGCGGCGTAGCTTGGTGCAGATCCGGATCCTGAATCGGTGATTAAATTTCCTTTATGGAAATTTAATTAACAGTCTGTTTTTGGTGATGACGGTTTGATCGGGGGACGCGCTCCGTGTTTGCTCCTTTGGATGCTTAGTTGTTTCGCTGGCTAATTCTAATAATACTCAAATAATGACCAACTGACGACCGTACACACTTAGTTATAGTCTACTCCTGCTAGTCGTGGATGTACAACCACCTCGTTTGTGTCCTGTTCAAGGCAAGGCAAGGCAGGACAGGACAGGAAAACAAGCTTTATGTAATAATCATTACTAACGAAGCAAAATTAGATTTCCTTTCGCCAGGTTGGAACATGTTTCTGCGCGGTTATAAAGGATACAATAACATCCATAACAATGGCTGGTTGTAATCGCTTTCTGGTCGGTTGTGGTTGCGGTTTTCAATTTCCGATCCGAATGCGGAGACGTTTACGTCTACACGTCTGCGAGAGCAAAGAGCAAATAGTGCGCCAAGCCTCAAATTTCCATTGCGGTTGCTTTCCAGCGGGTTCTTAGCACCGCTTCGTTCGGGATAATCTTGTTTGTTTACACAATGTGTGGCGGATTTACCGTCTGTATTGACTTTAAACTATTGCTGCTGCTTCTGAAATTGCTGCTAACTTATATTGTAGAAGACATGGGTAAAAAATGCACCGCTGAAGGCGGAGACAGATAAAGCTAAATAGTTAAAGTCGAGAAAGCTTTTCCGAATTTATTATCGTACTTCAAGTGCATTACTGCTGTCTTCACGACTACCGAGAACATCAAAGCAAGCACAAACGTGCATGTCCGGGAAGGGAGAAATTGTCATAAAATATGCATTCGAGATTATGCGAATAAGTTTGGTGAAAAGTTGCGATGGGCACTGAGAAGAGCAACGTGCTAGCGCTTGTGAGCTGTGCTGTGGTTGCCAACTCAGCCCAGGCCGCGACCAGCTTCGGCTTTTCAGTAGTTTAAAAGTTCGGAAAATGATTCCAGGCTGCTATCGCTGCTATTTTACGATGCCGGCGATTGCCACCGGTTTTTCTCTTCATTTCTTCATTCTTCATCGTTTTGCCGTTTGCGTCAACTGAACTCGACTCGGTATCGTATCGTAAGATGCAGTCTTATCATAAATCTTAATTAAAACGTCACATTCTTGGTTCGTTCGAAACTCCCTTGGATAATTGCTAGTATTTTTCGCCAGTGCGCTGACGACTGCGAATTAGGAATTAAGAAAACTCTCCTCGGAGGAAACCGCTGCGCTGAAACAAAACGAATGCTGTGCGGGAAAGCGTCAAATCCCGGAAGAGCCAAGATGTTGGTTCAAGTTTGCAACTTCAACTCTACTCAACTCCAGTCTGAGACGGTTGGTTGTGAGAATGCGGGTTTGTTAGGACGCGCGTTGCATGGAAAGCGGAGAAATGCATCATCATGTCGGTGCATCAACCCGAATGATTTCGCCTTTGGGATGTGGACTACAAACTAACCAAATTACAACTCCGACACTCGGCGAAATTCAGCTGAATAGCAACACTCTACACTGCGCTTGTGCATTATCTCGTAAAGGGATGAAGGATCAAAACTCTTCCTAAAGTGTTTGCCAAGATGCAAAGACACTGGCGGGTGGTTACAATTAAATCGTGCATTCAACGCTCGTCCAATAAACTTTACAGCTTTTCTTTCCGGTATAACTTAAAACAACTCTTAAAAGTGTCTTTATTTTAATATTTCCTATTTTTGTTCAAGATTTCTCTGTTTCACAGAAAAAATGAAAAGATATGTCTTAAAATGAAAAGATAACATTAACTCAAAACATTAATTTGAAATGAATCTTCAATTAAGGGAAGCGCGTGTAGAATAATATTTAACTTATTGGGGGTTGAAGGAGCTCCTGTTGGTCTATTTATTTGCACATTCATTTATGCATACAATTTCGAACTTGAACAACAACAAGAGCGAAACTCAGAGAGCGAAGAGTGGAGAGCGAACAAAACAGAAACACTTGTGTGCTAGATGGGGAAGGATGCTTGCCTACATCAAGCAACATCAGAGCCCCCAGTCCCACCGCCAGCAGCTTCAGCTCCAGCACCAGCAACAACAATAAGTTCACAAAATAGCAAACAAGTTGGCGAATGAAATTAATTAACATTGCTGGCATGCTGGCTGCTTGTGAGTGGATGCTTTTGCATAATATCGCCGAGTTGAGTTGGCTTTGGCGGATGCGCATATCATAGTTGTATAATTGTGCGGCGGCTGCATGTGTCTATCATGAGCACAAGAACGTGCATTCCACCGCCGCGCCGTCTGCATTCATTCAATGTTGAGTCAGTAGCTGGCTTGGCTGCGTCGTAATATATTAGCGCCACATGCAACATGCAATATGCTTGCATGTATTTACATGACCTAATACTAATAAATGTACCAACAATTAGTTGACGGCACTGCTAATGCTCTTACAAGTTTAATATCCATCCAACCATGCAAACAATGTGCCTGCCCGTGTGCGTTGTTCAAAGATAATGACTTTTCAACCAAGCCGAAGATAGGCATATATGAATGTACTTAGTTGCCGGCGCATCCACCGCGGCTTTTTCTCGCTGACTATTAATTGACTTGAACAGAACTAAACTGAATTGAAGTTTTAATTGACTTTTTCTTGATTCTTTACGTATAGTTCTAAACCTTCGTGTGCAACGTCTTGTTGGTGCATGACTTGTGATTGCGTTACAAGACGCACGGACGACTCAGAACGGAGGTTTCAATATAATGGCGCGATCGATTTTCATTAAGAATACCAATTTAACATGTAACCGTCCGACGTGCGCCAGATAACAATTTCTCTTCTCTTCGCGAACTTCTGGAGGTGGAGGTTTGCCGTCTTCCTTCACGTTTCGTTAGTTTCCGTGCCGATGCGAGTGGCAGGCCAGTTCCGGCTTATTGCAGTCTTCCTTTCCTTCCTTTGGATGCCAATTTAAACTTATATTTTACAAGCCCTCGCGTTAAATGCTTCGAATACAAATCAGGTACACCCGTTACTTGCGTTTCCTGTTACTTCACGTACTGCACGTCTCGTTTATTGCATTTCCTTGCATGCCATGTAAATTCCAAGCCTTTTGCATTACGTATTTGCTGTTTATTGTCCCTCAAACAAATTATCAATACTATAAGTTTTTGGTGTAGGTTCTAGTTCTGGTTCTGATCAACTAGTTCTACCATAAGATTTCTGTTCTGTTAAAGTTTCTCTTGTGTTGTGTTGACGGAAGTGGAAGCGTACGCGTTAAGGGATATAAACTTAGTTAGCAAACATTAATGGACAGTAATAGGTTTCCGCGGCTTGGTAGCGATCTCTAGGGCTGGGGCTGTGCATACGCGTATAAATTCCACGCATGCACTGCTGGGGCGGCATTTGCCGGAGGGAGATGGATGTGGTCACCTTGAATCCTGCGGTATTCATCTTTGAAAGTTTCGCAATAATCTGCATTATTAGAATTCTGCTCACAGCGGCAGCCGCACGGGCAGCGGCGGCAGTGGTGCTTACACGCTTAATGATCGTAGTTGCAGCGCAGGCGTTAATAGTTCTTTGTTGGGCGAGCGTGAAACGCAATAAAATGCAAAAAAGCCGTCGTCGGCGCTGCACGTTTGCGAGTACTGGCTCAGAGAGATTTTAATCTGTTTGCGAAGCGAAACGTGCCGAGGGACAGCCTTGTTTGGTAAATTTTCAATGCGTATTTGCTCGCTAACCTCAAACACGAATGTGCCGGAGAAAAGGCGCGATTTGTATGCAGGACGTGATACTATACAGCATCCTGTCTGAGTCCGAGTCTGTCTGAGCTTAAAAAGGTTGCCAATGAACCGAAGCGGCGCCAAAGCTGAAATAATTATTGGTCTCTTCGCCTTCGTCAAGTCTTCAAATATTTAAATTAAATTTAAAGCCGAAACAGTTAAACTGTTTCCTTTTCTTGAGGCACATGGCTAATAAAAGTTGCTGTTGATGAGTGGATGGTTTAGCACGCGCGTCATTAGACATTCCTGTTTTATTATTGATAATAACGAGGGAATTGCTTGCGCTTGCGAAATTGAATCTAAACGGGACGAGCCATTCGTTTAACAGTCGACAGCTCGGGTTGGTTTATTAGTTCGCTAAAAATACGGAAAATATCAGCGGGAACCGACGATTACTCAGACAATTAACAGGCGCATTTCGCTTTTATTCAATCGTAAAATTGCCTCTCGCTGTAGGGTTTCATTAGTCTGACGACACATTGTGAGTGTTTAGTTTGAGTTGGGATGTCGTGTAATGTAATATGTTAACACATCATCATAAAACATTCAGACGTACATTTAATGGATGCTGCGCTTGCGCTTGTAATCATCATTGAACGCAAGCGTAAACGTAAGCGTAATCGCTCCCGTCGTCATTGCGTTAATGCCACCACTTAATTTGTCTTAATGCATTCGCAGCATCCTTGTAAACCAGCACCATATTCGTGTTTCTTCGCATCGCTAATGTCGCCTTAATTGCACTTGAAGTTCTGTTTAAGTTCTAGTTTTCTTGTTAAAGTTTATGGAAAAATCCTACACGTGAATGAAAATTTATTGGGACAAGACAAGACCAGACGCGAGACTGGTGTATAAAGTTAGAACGTTATTATTAGTTAACGAAATAGAAATATTCCGGGAGCATCGCATCTTCACCGCCTCTGGCAATGTGTTTCGCCGAATTGCGCAATATTTCAGCGGAGGTAGACCACCTAATGCAGACAGATACACCAATTTGTTCCTTCCAGACCGAATTCGCTTTAAAGTTTCAACATTCCTTGCTGAAATTGCACCCAGTACACAATTCTTTAAAATTTAAAATCGCGAAATTTAAAACAGAAAACATAAAAAAGTATTGGCTCGGTGTGGTTGAATTATGTTCCATGATTTACGTAAATCCGTTTGAATGCTGATTCGAAAAGTCAGAATTGGAAAGGAAAGGTGAAGGCGAAGGCGATAGCAAACGAGGCCAAGACAACGAACGCATTCCGGCAAATGCAAATCTCTTTGAGCGTACTTTTCCTCGCCCGCCGAGCCGAGTGATCGCACATATTGCTCGGCAAATGTGCCATCCGGCAAAAACGCCGTCATCTAATCAATAGCAACCAACGTACGAACGAAGGAACCTTCGTGAGAAAAATGCTGCTTTCTTTCCTTCTATTCTTTTCATCTTGCTGGTGACATTGATGATGATCGCCGTTCTTCAGCTCTTGAGCAGTGACAGCAATGGCATCAGAAACTGCATGCATATTTTAGGATCAAAAGTATATTACTGAGCTAAGGACACTTTTTGCGCACGGCAGATGAAAAGGATCAGTGAAACTTGCCGTGGCTTGGCTTGGTGCTGAGAGGTTGGCGGCGAATGTATTTTAATAAAACTTGTCCGCGAAGCAGTGATGCAACCATCAGCATCAGCATCCTTGCCGAGAGAAGAGAAAATCTGTTCTGTTTCTGGTGCTTTGCCTTCCCGGAAAAACTAAAAGAGATTTATCTTGATACACTGCTTTCCCTTATACAAAGGGATCCCTAAACCCTCCCAGGGTTTTCAAAACCCAGAAACACTTCTTAGAAATCCTGAAAATTAGGAAAACCTTTAAGGATAATCCTTTTCGGTTAAGTAAGGCCTGAGTAGATTGTTTACTGGGAAATAGAGGAATATTAATAGATATAAAGAAGTGAATATGTGAGTGGCTGTATGAATGAGGATAATATTTCGTTGTCGACGTGGCATTAAGTGAAGCGAGCCCCGGCCGCCAGGCAACCAACATCTCACATTGAGGTGGAAGACACATCATATCATGTGTATGGCTGGTGGCGAGCCTCGTGGGTTACCTTGAAGCCATCAAGAGTAAGTTAATACGTCTCCTCAATTCATCTTCACTAGGCAAGCGCAAGCAAGTATAACGTACGTTGAATTGCTATAAACTTCCATTAAGTGCACACACGAAGTCGAGTAACGAAGTCGTTCCAATGCCTGGCTGGCTGTTCTTCCGGCCGCGAGGGTTGTTTGTTATATGACAGTAATCTCGGGAAGATTCCGCGTGCGTGAGCATAGCACATCACGCATTCGCATTCACATTGGCATCTTCAGTACGTTGTCGGAAAATATAGGTCATATTCCAACGGCGATTTAATGGCGCCGTTATGACTACGCCACGCCAATATCACTTTCAATTTGTGCCGCTGCCGCTGCGTGCCATTAAAGAGATTGCATACCTTTATGGAGTACCTTACCTGCCTTTCCACTCCATTTTCGCATGTAGAATCATCATTTCAGCGGCTTACCTAACGCAGCTAAAACACAAAACCAAATTGGATGTCTTTTTGCTTCTCTATTACCATTGCTGTGAGAATTAAGATGCTATCCTAGGAGACCAAACCCATGACTAGGACCAAATAAGTATTCAATTGTTAGAAAAAAAGTTATGGTTATAGACGGATTCCTAGTTTCTCGTTTTTTCGGTCCTCCAGGAGAGGCAATAAAGGTGATTGGAAGACTTTTCAATTCCAAGGCTTAACCTTACCTGAGGTCTGGGTCTTGGTCTTTAAAGGCGAAACCGTCAGAAAACGAAATGAAAAAGCGGCATAATAACAATAAAACGTCGCACATTGAGATGAAGGTGCTATTCTGGTATGCTGGTGCCATTTAGAGTCCTTGTAGAGAGCATTGCGCGTTCACAGCTACTTCACTTTAGCCTGCAATAATATTAATACAAAGTACACAAAAATGCAAACAGCAGTCACTGGCAGAGCGCAAATCGCCCGCGAAATGGAAAAATACGGCGGAGATGCTCAAACTAATTACACAAATGCACTCGCAATGCTGCTTCTTCAGGGTAAATAAAACAAACTGGAAGCGGAAACCTTCATTATGATAATACTTCGCCCCGCGGACACAAAAACTACTCCATTATACAAATATTTGACTTCCTAGAGTTCTTTTTCTACTTTTTTTTCCTGAAGAAATCTAACTACCTGTCTAGTTATTGTCTTTCTTCTGCACTGAACTGAATTGAATGAAGTTTAATTGATTTATTCCATTTTTAAGTTGCTTTCTTTCGTTAGTTGCTACTTGCACGCAGCAGAAAGTTGTAAAGTTTAAGAAACACGCATTTGTTGGGGACGACTCTCAAGTGACGCAGGTTTGCTTCACTCCACTCACTCCCTGGCAAAAGAAGAGATCATTTAGATTAGGTGCTCAAAGCAGTGTTGCTCTATCTGACTTTCCCAGATAGACATCACATTCCACAAAGTCACGTACGCCGCCAGCAGTGGCAGCGTGCGAGTCAGAGTTGGCAAATTAGTCGTTGGGGAAATATTAAAAGTTTGTTGTTTGTAGTTTTGCTACTGCTTTCGACTCGCTGAAGAACCCCTGCCATCAGATTCACCTTAAACGCTAACGTTTATGACTTCTTCCCACTCAACAAAGACCTTCCTACGCATTTCTGCAATGCGCATGATTTACACTGAAAACGACATACAAATCATTAACTTATTAAGAAATCTATGCGTTTTGATTGAAAAACAGGTTGAAGAAAAATCCAATTGGCCACTTGAGCAAATTAAGTCAGAAGTGAGTGTGCCCTCCAGTCGCAGATTAAATTTAATACTTAAGCTTGGAGTAAAAAGCACTCCTTGAAAAATTATCCCTGAGGATAATCCTGCGCTTGAATTACCCTGAATGGGGTCCTGACTCTAACTCTGAATCGGCGATTCAGAGTCGGGACCTTCATTCAGGACCTCGTTACCTTACACTACGTGTCCCTTCGGTGGTTGGTGGCGCGTCCGCATAAAAATCCACCTAACGAGCTAAGCTAGACCGCTCTGCATAGATCCTGAAAGAAGATGCAGATGAAGGCGCGTATGCGTGTTTTGCGAAGCGCGTGATGATCCCGCCGTCTATTAGGCGGCTCAACGTCAAGGTTGACGTTTACCAGTAGACTAGAGCAGCGTTCCGTGACGTTCGCGGCAGGGAACAGGCACTCGCTGGCATCATTGCCATCATCAGCATCAGCCGCCCCCGGTAGGGCGCGTCACGCTTGGGCTTGCGTTTGCGTATGTGCATCTATCATTACCGGATTTATTACATGCACACCGCAAGAGCTTTTGAGGAAGCTGTGGAAACGAAACGGGGAGCAAAGACCACTTGGGAAATATGTTCAAGACTGCAACCACCGAGCGGAAAAGCCGCACACAAAGTGCGCTCGTATCGCACGCTCGTTTACGTCTTCCTTGCCGCTGCCGCTGCGGCTGCTGCTTGCTGCTTTGCTTATTTGCTTGCAGAACGCGTATGCTTATGCGTTAACGTTGATCTTTTTGATTATGCTGCATAATAAAACGTGCTTATCCAGCCGCTTTCATGTCGGAAAGTTGCCCAAACCAAAATGTATCCATCGTATATTAAAATATATAGAAAAAGCCAAAAGTTAGCTGCTTTTTGGGTAATAATTCATAATAAAATAAGTTTCGAGTGCACGTGCACACCATCGCCAAACTTCATTCCTGCTTTTTGTCCCTTTGGCGTCGGCGTCGTCGAAGAAGTTTCAAGACGCGGTAATAAATATTCATTGCAATGTAATATGATCGGCGAGACTGCGAGCTGTTTTCCGTCTTGCGGTTACTGCCTCATCGCCTCATTCCAAGGATGTGTAATCTCGCCAGCACCCAGCAGCCCGCAGTCGGCAGACGGTAGTCTGCAGTCGCTGCTCATTTGCCGCAATAAAACGTCGCATAAATGCAATAACATTTATTTGTTGGCACTGCACGTGCAATCTCATTTTGTTTCAAGAAGACATAAGTTGTTGTTATCCTATATACCGTTATCCACTCTTATTTTTCAAGCGTTTCAAAAATTACTATGATAAAAAATTATGCAATTTTGCAACAGAAGAGGTTCACTTGCCAAACTGTAACAAACACTGAAATGCGCCGGGAATTGTGGCAAATAATCGGCAAATGTTGCCAGTAAGTTGCCGGAATCGATGCTTGATATCGCTGATATTAAACGCCATAAACTGCAGCCGGCACGTTGCGCGGCGATTATTTATTTATCACCCTTTGAGAGCTCACGAATCGAGCTCAAGCAAGTCGAAAAACTTATACCGTACATTGTTGTTGCTGCTTTGTTGGCACGCATTATTTTGCTTTATTTTATTATCCTTTTAATTTCCCCATCCAGGCCCGAGAAACGCCATGTAGAATTTTAGATTTCTCCAGAGGGCGATTTATTTACAAAACTGTTCTGTTATCAGATCGTGTCGCTGAAGCCGCTACTGGTGCTGGCTCTCCCTAAGACATTTTCACCACTAATTCTCCGACTTTGGCGTTTCGCTCCATTCTATCCTTTCTAGTGTGCATTGTGCTCCGAGAAGTTGTTATTCTTACTGCTGGTTGTTGTTTTTTACGTCGCTTGTTTATCCTTACTGCACACCCCTTTACCAGTGAAGCTCACGCTCGTACCCCGAGTGGAAATAATAACATTCGCGGGCGTTATGAGCATGCATACAATGATGTTTTCGCTAAAAGTTTTCTGCTTATCAGATCCGCCTCGTCTCGCGATAACAGACATAGTTTGGGCGCGTGAAAGAACTCGCGCGTTATTCCACTTTTCCACTCGGGAATGCATGTCTCTGTGTCGCTTTCTGCATGACGTCGTTCCAGTTATGGCATACAATTTTGCATAAGCCATTCCATTCGTCCTTTATTCTTTCACTCCAGTGCTTGTTGTTGTTTCGCCAGAGCCAGAGATAAGACCAGCAATGCACGGCACTTTTGTTAATAGCTTTAATTTTGCTTAGTCTTTAGTCCTCCTCAAAAAAGAACCATTAGCTGTATTAGGAAACGGGCAATATCATGCATCTCAGGCGTGAAATTACCAGATTTATGATACACTTTCTTAAGATCCATATCGGCCGGAGGCGAAATTAAGTCGAACATTAAATCTGGGCAGACAGGTGTAATACAAAGTGGACTGTGAATGTGTCCTAGTTTGCGTTCAGCACGCCTCATTTGCTCGATGGTTTGGTTGGTTTCTATTTAGGCTACAGCATTATCCTTTCTGCGCCCGGCACAAATGTGTTTTCAGCTGCTTGACTGCTCGTTTATAGGATAAGGTAGATGTAGGTGGCATCAATAGGATCTTGTTCCTTCTTCGCTGGTTCGTATACGGCCGGATAGACCCAGACCAGACCCTAATTTACATGGTGCTTCCGTGCAATCCGTGTAATCTTAGAAATTCTAGTCTGGAACTAGGACAAGCACTGTCTTCGTTCTTCGTCTTGGCAGGATATTTATAGACGTGCCCAAGAGCAATATCATCATATAAATATCAGCAGTAACCAAGGAATTCCCGCGGATTTGCGAGACAAGTGTACAATCAACGTCGTTAATTATCCTGACGTTGAGATTTGTTTGCTCTGACTCTTCTTTGATAGAATGAAGAATATTAAATAATTCTTTCTTCCATTCGACGATCCAATGATAAAGAAAAGTTGGCAAGTTAAAAGGTTAAGTTTAGTCATTACCGGAGCGCTCGGAATTTATTCGAGGATAAAGGATAACCTCACAATTAAAGCAAGTCTTGATGCCATCAAGAAACTAAATAAAAGCGCTTTTCTTAATTTGTTTCCAGCGACAAAAAGTCCATAGTCTACTAAATTGCATAAGTTTCTTGAATTCCTTAAAGACGGCTTAAAAATTAAGAAAATCGTGATTCTTCAAGGATAAATCAAGGTTAAGTTAGTTGATTAGTGACTGTAGTATGTAATTATTGTGTAAAGTTTATGGATAATCCATGTCTACTAGTGAAATGCTTCGTTAATAGGAAAACTTTGCAAAAACTCCTTCGGAAAGCAAGTCCGTCGACTGCAAGCGCAAGCGACAGACTTCAGTATTCTAAAGGGACATCGACGGCTGCGGCAGAACTATAGGTAATCAGCGTTGGCGACGCCGCATTCGCTCTTACGGAACGATGATCTCGCAAATATCATTTGTGATCAATCTATATGCTTATAGAAAAAGTTTCAGCTCCGTTCAGTTCACTTCTCGACGACGACAATCCCTAAGTCGCAGCGCAAGCGCAGCGGAAACTTCTTACAAACAAATAGCCATATACAAAATTTATGCATCGTTATCCTTTGATGCGTCTCTGGCATGACATTTTTCAATATCTCAATCTTTGCCGACATTCTAGCAGAATCATTTCCATTCATATTTTTGTTTAGTTTTGTTAGGTTTTTAAAAACAAAAGCACGTACATTCATTAGTAAATTAGTCAGACAACCAACTTTAACGACGTTTTTGCGGCTGTAATAAACCGCAACAAATGGAGCACATTATGCTTAAATGAAGTAAAAAGGCTTGCGCTTGCGGTGGGCATGGTGATAGCGGTTTTTTCTTTGGTGTTTGTACGCAAACGCAAGCACAAATCATATGCAAAACGTCTGGAAAAACTGGGAGCGCGGCGTTAAAAATTTAACAACGGCCATCATACGCCAGGATAATTATGCAGTCATGGATATACATACGTACATAGCGTTAGACTGTTACTGTAATAACAGACAGACACTCATACTTCCTTCTTTCCTTTCCTGTTTCCCTGATGTTTGTTCAACAAAACGTACACTTTTGCTGGCGAAAAAGCAGAAAAAAACATAGAAACACACTCCATTTATATGTACGTTTATACAAACAAGACTGGAACATGAACATCTACATGGAAACGTACGTTTGGTAATTAAAAAAGTAGTAACCAAATACCCAGACGAGCTGAAGTGAGTTCAAGTCTGACCGCTCATTAAATATTGAAATAATTAAAAAGCAGCGCCGAACAGAATGTGCACTTCAATTAAAATTTCCTTACATGCTCTTGTTCGGCACGAACGTACCTTTTCAGCGTTATTGTTGCAATTTGGGTGGCGGCCAAGAACACAACGCAATTGCCGGCAGCCCAACGCGCCTTTGATATACTGTAGTGTGCGGAAAACTTGGGGAACTTTATGGTAATATTAAATGTAGCATGAGAATGACCCGCATCGATAAGTTTCAAGTTGGATGGCGCTGAATGTATGCACATACCTATGTGCTGAATGAATATTTAAGTTTTTAATTCCAGTTTGAAGTTTCAAGTTCTAAGTTTGAAGATTGGTATTTATTTTTGCAGCGGTGCAGAGCAAATAATCGTTTGCAGAGCAGCCGTGCAAGCAACTAAATTCAATTCAATTCAATTCAGCAATGGTCTCGTTTCGTCTCCTTGGCCCGTACGTAGAAACTTTTTAAGTTTTCCACTGCACAGTGTTCTTCTCCTGGAGGATACTCGTACTTTGCTGGTTCTGGCAGTGCTTGGAATATCATACGCGAAGCGAAGCGCAGAGCAGCGCAACTCAACTCAACTCGCTGATTCCTTGCGTACGTACTCTAGGACTTCAAAGGAAGCACGCCAAAGAGAATGGCAAATTTAAAAAGCACGTGCAGTGCATGAATACATTATTCACGTGTGTATATGCTATGTCACTCTTGCCTCACCCTAGAGAAATGAAACCAAAGACATTTCTGCGATTTTGTCGCCTGTCAAGATATCTTGCATTTTTGCATTTTTCACACTTTAATTAATTAAAAATCCATTTGATATGCATCTTAATTAATTCACAAAGCATTGCATAATAATTTATTTAAACTTAATTACAAACAAGGGATTGTTTTAATGGCAAATAACATTGGCGCCTGCTAACTTTTCAATGTGAATTTTCCAACGTGAACGCAAAGACTCGAAGTTTTCAAAGCAACTGCACTGCAGTGCGCTGTAATATAAGTTGTAAAACTTGCTTTTCATACACAATACGCGTCTATCGTTAAAGCTTTTCAATGAATTTGCCTTCAAGGCTCACAGAGACGCAGGTCTTTTTTGACGGGAACTGCCGCAAAGGAGAAACTTTTACGGCGAGTGCACCTTTGCGCATACTTTTACGATGACATCAAAGCACTTTGTTTATAACTATTCGCAGCCTATGCCAAGCCCATGAAATCGTGGTATTGTTGCGGTTTAGCCTTGGTTTTGGTTTCTGGTAAATTTTCGCCTTATGAAAATAATGGTCAATTTTAATTTCTAATTAAGAAAAACACAGGAAAGTAGTGAAGTGTCTTCAAAGTTTATTCAGTATTTAAATGTGCAGCCTCTTGAAATTTAATTAATCTCGGTTCTCTCTTATTTTTCCAAGACAGGGGCCAAGAAGATGAAGGATGAAAAAATCGCCGCAAGCCCTCAGGTGTGGATGTTCCCTGGTTGAGTGCTAACTGGGCGCCTGAAAGGTTTCTTACGTCTTTCGTTGCTCGTAAGTAACTTACTTTACTTCTTTTTCCTGCCACGGGGCCGATGAATAAGCACCACCAAGAAACAAAAAGTTTTCCAAGATTCTCAGAGCCTAAGTCTAAGATTCCAAAGAGTTTTAGAGTTTCTTGGGATTAAAAACTACAAGATTGGACCCTTCGTTGCTTTGAAGAAGTCTTTCTTGTTTTCCTGCTTTTTCTTAGAAAGTTTCTTAATAAAATTACACGTTCGATGTCATAGCACAATGTCATAGCGTGTTGTATGCATGGATATTCGCGACCTAACTACATGACATTGGGAGCAATGGGGCATGTAATATAAATACCATGCAAGCGCGCCCGAGATAGGATAGGATACGGAAAATAGAAGAGAAAGTAAAGAAGAGAAGAGTGTTCCTCGTTGATATCAGCTTTTTACAGGCGACTGGGGCTCAACCCTTGGTTTCGTGTTCCTCCATAATACCTACTCAGGCGCCAGACAGGTTTTAGATGCGTATTCATATTGAAAGGAAGGAAAAACATCCACTAAGGATGAAAAAACCTGCTAAAAGAATAAGAATACAACTACGAATACATATTTAGGTCAAAGAAAATTGCTAAAAATTGGATAGTCATGTTGCTCTTGGGGGGTTATTTTCTTACGGGAAGGAAGGAAGGAATTTAAATAATATTCGCGCTTGAGCTGGTCTTTGAAACAGAGCACTTAAAGTTTCCACTTCTTTCGCAGGACAAGCGCAAGAAGGGGAAAGGAAACTACGAAGTAATGCAGTGCTTCTCGGGCAAATTAATTTCGTCGTCGTAATTTAGTACTTTTAGTATTTTCAGCACATTTCCGCACTGATGACGGCCATCAGTTCAGTGCGTCCCATAGAGAGGCGCGCAATTTTCATGCACTTTATTATTAATAGTTAGCGAGTAGAGCAGATCAGAGCAGAGCGCCTTCATATAAATTGCCATCTTGCTGGTTGTGTAGGATATTTGTTTTCGTATTCGTCATATAATATAAAAGTTATAGTTGAAAAGTCGTACAAGGTGGAAGGA
>NBZA01000237.1:82004-93252 GCA_003054995.1 Aleochara bilineata
CCAGAGTTCAGTTCATATTCAATTCCACGCCAGTAATTATTTCCACTTTCTAGTGACTGCTCAATATAATACAGTCAAGCCTCGCGGTCATTCCGTAAGTAAATCATCAATGAAAAATCATTTTCCGCATAGACGTACAGTGCAAATTTTTTCCGGCTCGCTTTCTCCCGTTTCAACGGCGGCGCGAGATTGAAATTCATTTGTAATAAACACCTAGTATAGTATATGTATTGTGCAACCGAATAAAAATGAATTCGCTGTGCTGAGTGCATAGAAGCGAGGCAGGCGAGGCGATACGGTACGATGCTCGGGGCATTTAAAGTTTCCGCTTTCAAAACTGGAAATAGAGTTTTTCCTCGCAAGCAGCGCCACCACTGCTATGTGAAAATTTGATGCGATGCAAGGGATGGGATGGGATGGCATTGCGGCCGAGAGTCGGGCGCATTTTGAGCGAAACATGTGTAAAGTTTCACAAAACGTGTGCAACATATTTCACTCATGGCAAATCACAAAATGTTCCTCGAATAATATCTTTTTTTTACATAAAACCAAACACAAAATAGGCGGGTATAAAACACTGCCCCAGGCTTGCCATTTCCATGGCAATGTCTGATTTAAATATGAATGTTATTGTTATAAATTACGTTAATAAACATTTATTTTAATTAATTGCAATGGCACAGGCACGCATGAATATTCATTATTAGTGCGTGCTTCATTGCAGCGTCAGTTTCAGCTTGCAATGTCATTGTGATTGAATAATGTTATTACGCGCAGCTACATCTGCTTTTTTCCGACTGCAGTTCAGCCTAAAATGTTCGGACTGCAGTGCCCTAAAAGTGGTTTATGTCAGTTCGCATTATAAATTAACAAAAATCCGATTAAAACTAGATACACCCACATGGTTCATGGTAGACGACCAGGATTAATGGCCATCGATATTTTATTTATTTATTTCATTTCGTCCGGTTGGATGATATCAAGTTGCAACTATAATTACGCTCAAATAGAACGACAAATGCCTGATTAATGCGCGTGCCATACATGATTAATTATTTAAAATATTCGGTATTTTGGGTGCTTGATTGAATTTCACATGATGGCTCTAAATGGCTAATTAATAATGCCAAGCCCTGTTAAAAAGTAGACAAAGCCTCTAAAATTGATTCAAATTTAAATGAATATTCAATGCGACACCGGCAGCAGCAGAAGTGGGTTCTTTGGAGCGACCATTGTACCGTTAGAAGGACAATATATCCTATTACCAGCCACATGAATGGAATTAATCCGCAAGCACAAGCGCACAAGACGAAAACGACATCGTCGACGACGTTGTGTCGTTCTGTCGTCAGGAACGACGGTAACGGCAATGGTTTCAGGCGGTCGTTCCCTGGCAAATGTGAAATTCAATGGGCAAGAGCGTATTAAGCATTAAGCATTTACCATTTGCCATTGCTAGTCGTTGAGTTCATTTCGCTTTCTGCAATAACGTCGCAGGCACAAAAACACTAAATGAAAATGTGCGCGAATGCACTGCGTCTGCGGCTTACACCCCAAGTTCTCTTCTCCGAAGTAACCGTACAGAGAGACAGAACAGAACGCTCCAAAGGTTTCCTCCTGAACGGCTTTTTATGAGATTAAAGAATATTTAATATCGCATTAATCCCCAAACTTCAGACCCATGCCAACTGTTTCTTAGAACGTAGTTGTTTTTCCCGAGGATCATCTTGATATCCGCTTTTTGTTTTGTTATGTTCGCATTAGTAAGAACTGGGAACGACTAGGAAGACAGGCAGACGCAGCTGGTGCCAGACCAGAGATGGTTTTTTCATTAAAAAGTGCATCACATCTGTGTTCCGCTAGGCTCCTCAAGGAATCAGCAATTAGAGCAAAGTTAATTATGATTTGAAATGGTTTCCTCGGGGGAGGCCAGAGATAAAGCTAACGATTGGTAAGCCGCAAGTATAATCATGTGGCATTACCCGATGAATATTTCATAAAAACCCAAGCCAGTCTAATTGAAAACAAGAATACCCCGAGGGACGTGATGACATCTGGAGCCCAGCGCGCAAAACCCCAGAAAAAGCCACGTTTTTCCCAGTAATTGTCAGATTAGCCTCCGCCACAGATCCGACTTGTGCAGATTGGTCCGAGGTTATGTTTGGTTGTATTAACATTGGGATTTTGCGCTTGCCTTTTTCGGTAACTTTTTCCGCTTGTTTAGCTTGGAAATCATCAAAACATCATTTGCGGAACTCCCATCGGGATCCGGATTCGGATCCGGATGATGATGCAGCTCAACTGACTTGGGTGAACCATATGCCCGCCATCGCATTTGCAGTCGGATTTCATCAGCGCAGGAACAATAATGATAGAATTTAATGCCAGGGTCTTCTCGGTTAGATATGGTTCGCCGTGTACGTAGGGTTTTAATATGTATTTCGCATGAATGCATTCCCCGGCAAGGCAATGTCAATAGGGCGCTGTTGACAACACAACAACAACAACAATAACATCCGACTTCAAAGCTCACTGCTTGTGCACTTGAGGGATGCGTCGTGCCCCATTGATCGCCAACTCTAGCCCGACTATAATATAATATCACGTAATCGATGACAACGTGTGACAATAGCGCACAAACAATGCCACGCATGACACACGCGTTGGGAATGTTCTTGGCCGATTTACATACGCGAATGGAATGGAATTTTGATAAATCTTTCTGGTACCCTCTCCAAGGGGAGATTAAATTACCTCCTGGGAGGTGGAATAATGCAATCACAATGCGTATCACATCAAGATAATAGGATGTCTCAGTACCTACTATTCATTCGCGCTCAGATAAACATCAAATAAAACCTACCGGCAATTCAATATTAGTGATATTGCATTCAAGCACCCTCTCCTCTGAGCCTCTTCACATTGTTTGGAACTCTTTGGTGCCCTGGCGCTCAGTCAATAGACAAAATCAACAATGTCAAGTGTTGCTCCAAACTCACAAAAAGTGGATGGGGTTAGTGGATGAATAGATGGACTAATATACGAATGAAACAATGCTAGGGGATGAAGTATTGGGTGACTGGTAATGTTCGATGATTAACTGAGAAGCCCGGGCATGCGTGGGTCGCAACACACAACACGCATGAACAACATGTCGTCTGTCACATAAATGCTAGCTGCATTCAGCCGGCAGCAACAGCAGAGCACACGTGCGGTTTTAAAACGTCCCCTTAATTACGACGAGCAACGCGACAGCATTAGCAATTTGAAACTTTGTTTTCAGGGCATTAAATCGCAACTATAAATTACCGAATGTGGATGCCGGACAGGGACAGGAACAGGAACAGAACCAGCAACACGAACACGAATATATAGAGTGTCCCCCCCAATGGGAATCTCCCTAAAAATGTTGAAAATTTAATAGAAATGCGAAAATCAAGCGTGAACACCTCTGGAATTTAATCCCGAGATCAAGAAATCGTTGGGATTGCGGGTGGTCTCCCTTGGAAGACATTCCAAAGGGGACATTTCTGGGTATCTCCAGGTCTCTGGTACATTTACAAGCGCAGCGCCCCCGTGACATGTGTAGGTTCACGCGTATTTCACTGTTTATAATTGGCGAATGTGTGCACACTCGGTCGAAATTAACAACACTCGGGAGCACCCCGAACATCGGCGACACGTATTCATTGCCTAACGAAATTAAAATCGCTGTTATTTATCGACTGTCTGTCGGAGCCCCAACAGAGACTAATTTTTTTTTCACACTTTGCTGGTTCATTAGTGCAACATACACACTGACCAAGTCTTCGGTGGCATTTTTAAACTACAGCATGAGCAAATGAGAAATGATGATCTCGTATAAGTTCACTTGGCAAGAAGTGCGCAGCTTCGTGAAGTTTTGTGATAAACAGAGCATCCCTAACGGTTCTTAATTACACTGTGCTAGGTGCTCGGTATCGTAGATTTTTTTTTATCCTCTTCCACCTTCCGTTGGGGATAATGAATGCCAGTGCCGCCAGAAGGTGGCAGCAATGAACAGTCTACCTTACAAGGGCTCCAAGTTTTCTTCCCGGATGCCTTATTTAATGTGACGCTAACGTGCCAACCGACTCGTCGTCGTCGTCTAGGTCTGCAGCCCTGCAAGCCGTCAGCTTGTTCATTTGCCTAACTACTTCCAGCAGCAGCTGCGAAAGGGTGAATTCGTCCAATGGCTCTTAATTTAATTAAATAATTCTACATGTCGTTTCGTTTCATATCGATTGCGTTTGAAGTTGAGTTGAAGTCCCCTCTAAACACCTTTCTTTGTCCCGATAGAAAGGATCAATTATGCAGATTGCAAACACATGTTGAACGTGATAATTAGCTGGATTCGTTGGACGTCGCTTCCAATTATTCCAGTGGGCAATTGCGATACATAGTGGCTAGGAGATGGAAATGCGCGCGTCCATGAAATGACTTGTTTTTCATCAAAAGCTAGCCCGTAGCCCCTCGTGGACGCATTTATTCAGATGCTAGTCGGCGCGTATAATTACATCCCTCGCTAATTAAAATTCTTTTTTTTTCTTGTTGTCTGGCATGTGTTGACATTTGCCGCTAGAACAATGCACATCCTGATGACCTCTCATCACACGCTAATATAAATTAATAAATACGTGAAAACCGCCATGAAAAAGTGCAATTAATTAATTAAATGTAAATAAGATTAATTTTAATAGAGGATCTTCCTTGCCCGACAGAACATATTTAGGAATTTATGAGTAATATCAGCAAAACTGTGTACACGCTTATAATTTGTAAAAACAGGATAAAGAAGCAGGAAACTGCGTGAGGCGTCGCGTCGGAGGATACAAAACCCTTTATAGAAAGTTTTAATGAGTTTTCCTTTCGAGCGCGAGCGCGTTGTGGTGTTCGTTCTTCTTGGTTCCATGTTCCCATGTTTCCAAAATGAAACCTTCCGCTTGTTTATCACGCGAAAGTAGCCTTTATTAAATACTTGTGCACAATGTTTTAATTTTGCATCCATGGATGCGGCAAAAATTTGCGAAAAATTGTCAGACATTAAATTAATTTCACTTTGCTACTGTATTTTTACAAGAAAAAGGCTGTTAATGAAAATCCTAACATTCTTTATACTTATGCAATGCATAGTAGATTTTAGAAATATGTCTTCGCTCCTGGAATACCTGAGCTAAATCATAAATTACAAGAACGCCATCAAGCCAAACCATTTTGGTTCGGTTTTCAAGCAGCAATTGCAAAATGCCAGTGAATTATTGCGATTAGAATAATGAATGAGGACCACAATGCAGTCGAACGAACTCAACACGCGGACTGGAGGACTCGAGGAGTAGAGTGTTGGTGAAGCTGGAGAAGCGACTGGCTGGGCATGCAGATCCTGTGGTTACAGAAGTGAACTATGCATATGTTCATATTCCGTCTAATCTAATTTGAATTCGCCGCCGTTGGTACTGCCACTGCCACTGCTGCTGCCGCTGGCTGTGCTGTGCTGTGTACTGCTCTGCTCTGCGTCGGCGAGCAACTATTTATTTTGCGGTCGCATTAGTGCTATTTGCCCGAAATAGCAAACAGCTCAGCAAAGCGTTGCGCGTGCACCCACGAAAGGGCGCCAGCAAATGGGCGAATGAGCGCATGGGAATGGCGAAGGAATTACTGATAAATTTTAAACGCCACACCGAGCAGAGCGCCGAGCACCAGACTACATACTAGATAGTGGAGTATCGTATCACTCGGCCACATGTCGCATGTGCATTTGCATTCAGTATTCAGTATTCGCTATTTAGTATTCAACATTCAGCGCGGAATTGGCAAAGCCACAGCTCCATCCGGACGCGAATCCCTCGTTTCACTGGCGGGCGATATCGCGAATTCCATCCCTCGCTCGCGCTGCGTATGCTTTGTGTTTCTTATTTTCGCGGAAATATCCCATCCATGTGGCTGTTTGAATGAATGAATGAATGAATTTTTGTTTTGTTGCCTCGTTGGTACCGAGTCTGCTTGCTGTCTGATGATGCATGCAAAACAGTCGTCGACGCTAATTTCGCTCCTCGAACGCACGGAGTTCATTAAATTTTCATTATATTTCCTCCGAAAACTACCTTTTTATTTAAATTAATGATACCCGACCTCCCAACAAAGTAAATTATTATATTTATTTAATTAATTTGCCAGCGTAGTTATAAAATAATTCAATTCCTCTTCAAATGAATTATATTTTAGAGTGAGTGAAATGAATTGAATTGAATGAATTGAGATCAATACGTGGACGAATTGGTCAAAAACTCTTGACGTGTCACTGAAATTTATGAGAGTGGACATTTTGCTTGACTTGCATGAATCGTAAGTCCATTATTCGGCGATTAACGACTCAGTCGTTAATTTAGCGCAAGCGCACTGTCAAATTACCAGAGCTTGGACCCTCGTTTTTGTCCTGGAATTGCAGCGCAATGCAATCATCATTGAATGGCCGGAAAGATATATGAATAGTAATCCCATAACGGGGTACGGTACATCCCTTAATACGGTTCGCCGTTGAGGTTTTAATGATACGTCTAAAGGAAGAGCAAGACGAAGACGAATTAGAAACATAAGACCTGACCGGTTAGTTATTAAGAGCCTGGCAAAAGGCAGAATCTTCCGGGGCGGCAAGTCGTGACCACCGCCACCGACGAACAAGTTTGGTGCGCTCGGCGGCTGCATCCTTTAATCTATCGACCGTACTTTGTTGCCCCACAAACGAAACAGATTGCAGGCCAAAGTTAGATTTATCACCGCTTGCTTCTTGCTGGTAGCCAATAAACAACCATAAATCCTAGTGATAAAAAACCGATATCGTGAATGACTAATTTCGCTACTGGAATAATTAGACATGCATGTTACAACGTGATAGCGGTTTTCCTTCCCTTCCCGGTGACAACTTTCCACAACTTTCAAAAGCATATTAATGATTCAACGCAGTCAGTGCAAACCGAGGACCACTTATGGCCAACACTTTTCGACGTGGCTGCGCAGCGTGTTGTGTATTATTTATGATTATTTGAAATCTGGGTTACGCCTACGAGTTTCCCAGGTTTTTACCGCTTCCTGCTATAATATAATAGAACAACACAACAAAGACAGGATAGAATAGCATACGGCAGGCAGGCAGACAGGACAGTGCACTTGTTCCCGGTTCTAGGTTGGTTCTAAGTTTTGGTTCGCTTCAGTTGTACGTGACATACAACCGGATGGCAGGCTGCTGTCGACGTCGTCGTGGCCATCGCGCTCAATGTTTCTACTTCCTTGACTTTCCACGCTACGCTGTCCGACCGCATTCACGGCACAATGTGTGTCCAATGAGGAAAAAAACGAATAAACGGCACGGCACGAAACCGGAACCTCTGCTCCTGTTCTGTCCAGACAGTGCAAATGTCCAGGACACATTGTCATCACCACAGTCAGCGTCGTCCTTTTAAGACGCGCACTGTTTGCCTTGCCGATTTGTAATTGTTTACAGATAGGAATCGAATTCCCTGGCTCAGCCCGGCAGTTAACAATGTTTGGATTGAGTCGCGCGTTCAGAGCTGCAGCGTTCAGCGTTCTGTATCTTGTACCATCAGACAGGCGAAAACCGTCACCAAAGGGAAGATTTACTGCCGGGGCCTTATAAATAAAACAACTTTGGCGGGATATTCGGCTATTACTTGTGCTTCTTGTAGAGCCACAGCTATCATGTATTTATACAAGGACATAAAGTGCGCCCCGTATATGCGGGAGCGCAGTAAAAAGCGTCCCCGCATGGTTATTTATTAGCGGAGTTAATTTGTCGTTGGACAAATGGTCAGACAATTAGACGTTCCCTGCCAACCGTCCACTGTTTTGTTCTATATTCTCTCCAATACGAAACGATATCTTTGTTAAATTGCGAATTTACGACATAAATTAACTTACTTCTTGTTGCTTCTCTTTGAATAAACATCCAACTAATACGTGGCAAGTTTTTAATTACAGTTAACTTTAAATAGTAATCTAATGAAAAAACACTAGTTGAGGTGGAACGTGTCTTGCATTTAGTTGAATTATTCAGTTCATAATTAAAATAGTCGAGTGAGAAAGGGGTGGCATGGTATGGCATTCATACTAATTAAGCTTGTTCACGTACTAGACTGGCGTGTAATTAAACATAATCAAAGAGATTCGTCTTGGAAAAAATTCAATTAATCATTGCGTCTCTATAGCCATAGCCAAGCCAAGAAGTTGCTCACAGTCTCATTGAGAATTATTGCTCAGAGAGATTTCAAAGGCTTTGAAAACATTTCGGCTCCTCTTCGGGAAGTTTGCAAGTAATAAGTAATGGAAGAGAAAGATAGTGACGCCGTCGCCGTCGCCGCCGCCGGTGCACAAGTTTACCGCGCCTCGCCTTGTGAGTTGTCGAGTGAGCCAGAGTAACTTCACTTAATCCACGATTATATTTCGCGTGTGCGCCAGAATAACTAAGCTGCTTGCATTTACTATTTAATAACAACTTGCCGCATTAGTTTCACCCTCTCTGAAGGCTGGTGATGGTGCTGGTACTTGCGCTTGCTTGGCTCTCAGCACTTTACGCCGCAAAGTAATAATTCGCTTTCGGCAATTATTCTCAATAACTGTAAGCACATGGTTTGATAAATATACTCCTACTCCGCTCTTAACATAATATTATTTCAGACACTTTTTCCTTTCCTGTCCTTGACTATTTTAAAATTCTGTTTCATATTCTTTAAGCAAGTAGATTCTGATGTGCTAGCACCATCTCAGCAATTAATTATTCCATTAACAAGTTCTACGTTTGCACCACAGAGCAGAACAAACTTCCTATTCTATTCCAATGCACTATTCCTCCTCAGAAGGAACTTTCACGGTATGACTTATTTCCCTCCCTTGCCTGTTACCTCTTCTCTTCTCTCGCAAATTATTCCTGTTACAATTTCTTAAATTAGTTTGTAGTATAATTGTTAAATTCATTTTATTACTAAAGCTTTGCAAATGCAAGAAATCTACCGAACTATCATTCTTCACAAATAGTCTAATATACGATCGCCTTCCTTGAAGGGAAATGTTTCATTTCTTCCAGGATTTATTCCCCTTATAAACACGGAATAATAATGTTATAACTCAGAAAAGAACCGAGAATAAAGCACAAAGAATAACAAGAAGTAAAGAGAAGTAACTTTAAACTACGTAGCGACCTGCAGTATCCAGAGGTGGAACTACAAAGGACAATGGCACAGGAAGCTGTAGTAAAGGCTCAGGGCTTTCTTGGACGATGGCGCTGCAAGTTTCAAACAATAATCGATAATCAAACATTTCATTTAATTATAGAATAATACATACAACTTATCAGCTACCTGGCTTTCCAAGTATGTACCTAGGTGCAATTGAATTGCAGATTGAATTGTTAACTAATTTATTTCGCAAGTACGCAGATTATCGAGTTAACGAGCTAGGCAGCTGCTTGGGCTGCAGATTAATTTAAGATGCAAATCATTCACTTCTAATTAACATGAAACGCACATTTTACATATGTCACGACGTATGCGCCAATGTATTGCAATGCAATTGAAATTGCTAATGCGTAACTCATTAAGCACCCGAGGTGAATAACAATTTGCTGCTGATTTGCAAGCGCAAGCATAAGAAAACTTCTTGGAAGCGAGCACATAACTCACATGTATACGTATGTATCTTAAGTAACATTTACGCAATGAACTTTACTTTTCTTTTGCTTTTTTGTGTGTCAAATTTAAATCAATTTTCATTGAGAATAGACAAGCGTAAGACAAAATTTTGTTGAGCCCAGAGATAGGATAAAAAGTACCTTCCATCAATCAATTTCACCTGGCTAGACGCACACCGCGGCGATAATTATTCGGCTGTTTAGAGAGATTCTATTTGTTAATTTACACGCATTCGTAAGCGATCGCTTATCACTCAGCGCATATGAATCACGCTCTAACGAATTACTCGTCGATGCTTTGCTTCATGCTCGGTGCTGGTTGAACTTGAACTCTTTGCCCTGCAAGGCCACTTTGAAGAGAAGATGAGAGAACAGAAGAGACGCCAAGAGAAGAGATGCGAAGAGGACTCGACTCGTCGCGTCGGTAGTGGTTTGTTGCTTGCAGCGCCCTCCGCTAATAACAAAGCGCGTGGATCTGCCGCGGCCGAAGGAGATAAACCGAGTTATTTCATATTTCAACAAACGAGCTTGCCGTTCCATCATATATAATTAGCCTATAGCTATATCATAAATTATGATGTTAACTTTTTTATAGGAACCACACACTCTTGTTGCTTGTTGTTAGATTTATACTTTCACGGCGATTATGATTAAACCGTTTGTTTTATTGAGTTTTATTTGAAAGTGAGAACAGACCATCAAAGCCCAGAGCCCATTTGGTAACCGTTCGTCCATTCAATAAATAATAATTAATTAAAATATTTCGGAGTTAATCAAGTTTGGTTTGCCAAACTGGGCGTGCGCACCAAACGGGAGATTAATGGGCCGATTAAAAATTTAATCAACGTTTTTATTTTATGCCGAGCCGCAGACCAACACCGTCAGTTGGTTGATTCCTTGCACCGTGCACCGCACCGCATCGTCATGACTTGGACTTGCTGAGTGGCAATCGGTAGCTGATTTATTTCTGGGCCGCTCCGCGCCGTGTTCTAGTTACCCCGGTCCAGCAATGACGTCTTAATAGTGGCAAATTATATGGGGTAGACCTTTATGACCGACTTGTTTACGCTTGCGCTTGATCTTATTCTTCGCGAACATTAATTGTTCCACCGATAACGAAGGAGCATGTTTTGTATTTGCCTACACTTCTTACAACACCAACGAGAACACAGACTCTTTAGTTCTTTGATGAGTTGAATTGATGAACGAACTAATTTCCATCTCATTAGTATGCGCAGATCATCGGTACAGGACGTGCCTTGACGTTTCATTATTTCTTGTTGACGGATTGGTTTGGTAAGCAATCTAGTTACTGGTTAATTATACTCGATACACGAATGTATTAAAATTCAGGTTCAACTTCGGGTTATACTTCTACTTCCAGTTTGGGTACCACACAAATAGGTAAAGATACACAGATGAAGGTTCATATTTTATTGATTAAAAAAACTTATGGAATGAACAAGGGGTACACAAATTATATGAATATGAGTAAAGTATTTACTAGAAGTTACTCAGCAGGAACCGGTAGGC